>JAVHNL010000582.1:0-75000 GCA_031216105.1 Dalbergia cultrata
GTAGTCGTGAGTGTGCTTCTACTAATAACTTTACTCTGAAGTATTTGAATTGTACAAATAACCAATCTCACAGATTAAAAGAAAGGAGCATCACAACATCTCAAGAGAGGATTAGCTAGGCTCACTGAAGCTCGGCCATGAAGATCATGAGCTTGACAAGAGATGAGTTCGGCCAAGAAGAAGTTTGGTTTAGAGGAGATGTGACTTAGAGGAGGTGTAAACAAAACTTAACAAAATGAAACTAAACATTTCTTGCCCATACACACTCCTACACTCATATATTTATACACAAATATAATAATCATGAATAATATTAGTGCTATTTGTCTACACTTAATAATAATAATAAATATTAATAATGCTAACTACACTTAGTAATTATAATGTTAAATAATAATAATGCTAACTACGCTTAGTAATAACAATGTTAAATGATAATAATGCTAGGTACACTTAATAATAATAATGCTAATGCTAGCTACACTTAGTAATTATAATGTTAAATAATATTAGTGTTAGGTGCACTTGATAATAATAATAAATAATAATAATAATAATAAAAAATAATTATAATTTCTTTATTTAGGATATCACAGAGAGTGTGGAAAGGTTTGTAATTATCGTGAGTATAGTGAAATATTCTTCGGAGCTTGTCCCGTGGTTTTTCCTCCGATATTTGGGGGTTTCCATGTTAAAAATTCGGTGTGCAAAATTCTTGATACTGGTGTGAATAGTACTATTAGTGAATAGTGACCAGTGGGCCCCACTGTAGACAAAATTACTATTTATCCTTATTCATATTTTCGCTACGCTGCGCCAATTGGTAAATTTAATTCTATCAGATTTAGTTTTGGTACTCATTGCCATACATTGGCATAATTTAATTATACTGTGAATCAGTCTCTGAGCCCAACAAGTGGTATCAGAGCTTTGGTACGGTGGGATTTATTCTTAATATGCTTTGTGGTTGCAGTTTAATCTGATCTTCCACATCAGAAAAGAATTTCTCCCTAGTACTTGAAGAGCCACTTGGTGTCAGGAGTGGGATAAAGCTCAGGATTGTGCTGTGTAAATTAAATGGAAGAGAATATGGGTACCATGATCAAGCTAACAGCAGCAAATTACTCCATCTGGAAGCCAAAAATGGAGGATATACTTTTCTATAAGGATTTATATGATCCTGTAGAGAAGGGAGATGCAAGGCCAGCAGAAGTGTTTGAAGAAAATTGGAAAAAGATGCACCGGAAGGCCATTGGGTTAATTAGGCAGTGGGCGGATATCAGTGTATTCCACCATGTGGCCACAGAGACGAATGCACAAACTCTGTGGAAGAAGTTAGAAGATCTCTATGAGAGAAAGACTGCACAAAATAAAGCTTTCGCAATCAGGAAGCTAGTGAATCTCAAGTACAGAGATGGAAGGTCTGTTGCTGAGCACTTGAGTGACTTCCAAAATATGGTGAATCAGTTAAGCACCATGCAGATAGTGCTGGATGACGAGTTACAAGCACTATTACTTTTGAGTTCTTTGCCGGATAGCTGGGAGACCTTGGTGGTGTCACTGAGCAACTCTGCTTCAAATGGAAAACTATCTTTAGTCCAAGTCAAAGACAGTATGTTCAATGAAGAAACCAGAAGAAAGGACTTGGTGGGAATTGATAATTCCCAGGCCCTTGTCACGGAGAATAGGGGGAGAAGCAAGAGTAGAGGATGGTCTAGAAAACCAAAGGATCGATCGCAGTCCCAGTCAAGAAGAAGGTTTAAATGTTACCATTGTGGCGAAGAAGGACACATCAAAAGGAATTGTAAGGCTTGGAAGAATAGAGGCAATAAAAATTGGAGAAGTCAGGACGCGGCTGATGATGAAAATACTACAACCCCTGTGATAAACGGGAAGTGGTGGTGCTTTCTTTTGTAGATGAAGAATGTAATGTTGCAGATTCATGTGTTGAATGGGTCGTTGACTCAGCGGCTTCGTATCATGCCACTCCCAACAAGGAATTTTTTACTTTGTACAAAGAAGGATACTTTGGCAAAGTGAATATGGGTAATAAAAGTAATTCCGACATTGTGGGGATTGGTGATGTGTGCATTCAAACAAATATAGGATGTACATTGACATTGAAGAACGTGCGACATGTGCCGAATTTATGCCTGAATCTGATCTCCGTGCATGCTCTGGATCTAGCCGGATATCACAATAACTTTAGTGATGGCAAGTGGAAGCTCTCCAAAGGTTCAATGGTGATTGCCAGAGGAGAAGCATACAACACTTTGTATAAGACTCAAGTTAAGCAGATCGGAGGGTTGAATGTAGTTGAAGACGATGCTTCGCCAAATTTGTGGCATAAAATATTGGCTCATATGAGTGAAAAAGGATTGCAGATTTTGGCTCGGAAATCTCTCATTCCTTATGCCAAAGGTACAAAGTTAAATCTTTGTGATCATTGTTTATTTGGCAAGCATCATAGAGTATCTTTCAACAAAAAGTTAAAGCTGAAGAAAAATATTTTGGATATGGTTTACTATGATGTATGCGGTCCCATGGAGGTGGAGACTCTGGGTGGTAGCAGATATTTTGTGACGTTTATTGATGATGCTTCACGGAAAGTGTGGGTGTATTTCCTAAAGAGGAAGGACCAGGTGTTTCAATACTTCAAGAGGTTTCATGCCATGGTGGAGAGAGAAACTGGGAAATCTTTGAAGTGTCTTCGCAGTGACAATGTGGGAGAGTACACTTCCCATGAATTCAAGAACTATTGCTCTGAACATGGCATTAGGCATGAGAAGACGGTTCCTAGCACTCCACAGCATAATGGTGTGGCCAAAAGAATCAACAGAACTATTATGGAGAAAGTCAGATGTATGTTGAGAATGGCTAAGCTGCCTAAGCCATTCTGGGGTGAAGCTGTTCAAACGGCGTGCTACCTGATTAACAGATCTCCGTCTGTTCCTTTGGGCTTTGACATTCCAGAGAGAGTATGGTCCGGACATGATGTTAGTTACTCTCATTTGAAGGTGTTTGGATGCAAAGCCTTTGCTCACGTAAGTAAGGAGCAGAGACAGAAGCTTGATGATAGAGCCATTCCT
Organism: Dalbergia cultrata; assembly: GCA_031216105.1. Lineage (NCBI taxonomy): Eukaryota > Viridiplantae > Streptophyta > Magnoliopsida > Fabales > Fabaceae > Dalbergia > Dalbergia cultrata. Next base: position 3,090 of record JAVHNL010000582.1, read on the forward strand.
TGCATATTTATGGGATATGGAGATGAGGAATTTGGCTATAGGCTATGGGATCCGGAAAAGAAGAAGATTATTAGAAGCAGAGACGTAGTGTTTCATGAGCAAGAAACTATGTCGGATTCTGCTATTCCAGAGAAAACTGATGAAGCTGGTGGTAAAGTTGATTTTACACCAGTCTCTCTTCCTAAAGAAAATGCCACAGTAGGAGGAGAGGTCCAAGATCATGGGGTTGATGATGAGCCAGCAATTGATGATGATGGAGATGGAGGAGGTGTTGAGTAGGGGGAGCAAGCTCAAACACCACAGCTTAGAAGATCTAATAAAGTGCCATAACCATCCAAGAAGTACCCCAGATCGGAATATATCCTTCTCACTGATGAGGGGAAGCCGGAGAGTTTTGAAGAAGTTCAGACTCATAAGGATAAAGTTCAGTGGATCAAAGCCATGCAAGAAGAGATGAATTCCTTGCAGAAGAACAATACTTATGAGCTGGTAAAACTCCCTGAAGGCAAGAAAGCCTTGAAGAACAAATGAGTGTTCAAGCTGAAGAAAGATGGCAACAAGCTAGTGAAGTATAAGGCTCGCTTGGTTGTAAAAGGCTTTGGTCAAAAGCGAGGGATAGATTTTGATGAGATTTTCTCTCCAGTTGTCAAAATGAGTTCTATTAGAGTTATACTCGGATTGATGGCTAGCTTGGATTTAGAGCTTGAGCAGTTAGATGTGAATACTGCATTTCTCCATGGTGATTTGGAGGAAGAAATCTACATGGATCAACCAGAAGGTTTTGAGGAGGCTGGAAAGGAGAACATGGTTTGCAGATTGAAGAAGAGTTTGTATGGATTAAAGCAAGCTCCAAGACAATGGTATAAGAAATTTGACTCATTTATGGTGGGTCACGGGTATACCAGGACAGATGCAGATCACTGTGTATATGTTAAAGCATTTCCAGGTGATAAGTTTATCATTCTTCTGTTGTATGTAGATGATATGTTGATAGTCGGACATGAAGCAAAGATGATTGGTGATTTGAAAAATGAGCTATCAAAGTCCTTTGATATGAAGGACCTAGGCCCTGCAAAGCAAATTCTGAGCATGCAGATTTTGCGAGACCGGATTGCTAGAAGGCTTTGGTTGTCACAAGAAAGATATGTGGAGCAGGTTCTAGGCAGATTCAATATGAAGAATGCTAAAGCAGTTAGCACACCATTGGCCAATCATTTCAAACTCAGCAAAAAGAGTTGTCCCACGACTGATGAAGAAAAGAAGGCTATGACTGATATTCCTTACTCCTCTGTAGTCGGGAGTTTGATGTACGCTATGGTTTGTACTCAGCCAAATATCGCTCATGTGGTTGGAGTTGTTAGCAGGTTTCTTTCCAATCTAGGTAAAGACCATTGGGAAGCTATGAAGTGGATCTTAAGATACTTGAAGGGTAGTTCAAGAATGTGCTTGAGCTTTGGAGGACCAGAACCAGTTTTGGATCAGCTGGTTTAAATCAAGTATGAATGACATGGTGTTTGTTGGATCCATGTGATGGGTCCCTTGTGTCGAAAGTCCTCCTGGCAAAGTGGAGACCAGGCGGCGTGTCCCGAATATCGGTGGTACAAGTGAAAAGAGTATGTTTAGCCAAGTGATGAAGCTTGTGGATGATGCTCTTGTGTTAGCACCATTAAATGCTTGAGAAATGCAAGGTTATTGCATGAAGAAAGTTGTAGCACGAGATAAGCTTCAACTTTGTGTCGAGTTGATCGGCATGGATCCTAGATAATTGTTCCCAGGTTATTTCCCCATCGGCTGGAGGGGGAGAATTGTGGGGTCCAGCCATTGGGTCCCACTATTGAAAATTTGAAGCCATAACGTGGAGAAAAGGAATTTTTCACGCATAAACAGTAAATCACTATTCACGCGTGAAGAGTTCGGTACTGAGGAGAGTTTTTTCAACAAGTGAACAGTGAAATTTACTGTGCACTTGTGTTAGGTGCCGTGCAACGCAGATCGCGTTCATACGCAGAGAGCCTCTATAAATAGAGGCGTTCGAAGCAGCGGAAGATGCATCAGAGCAGCGAAGAACACAAGCTGCATAGAGAGAAAAATATACAGAGAGTGTATTATTTTTCTGAGAGTGAGAAGGAAATAGAGAGTGTGAGTAAATCCCTTAGAGTGTAGGGTGTGGGTATATACACCGGGAATATTTTTGGGTATCATCTCTATTACTCCTTGGTACTGCAAAATTATAGTATTTGAATAGGAGGGTTCTCACTGGGATACACTATATTTACCTCTTGGGTTGGAGAGTGTGGAAAGGATATTTTGTAATTATCCTGAGTATAGTGAAATATTCTTCGGAGCTTGTCACGTGGTTTTTCCTCTGATATTTGGGGGTTTCCAAGTTAAAAATTCGGTGTGCAAATTTCTTGATACTGGTGTGAATAGTACTATTAGTGAATAGTACCAGTGGGCCCCACTGTAGAAAAAATTACTATTCATCCTGATTCATATTTTTCATTTGTGACGCCAATTGGTAGATTTAATTCTATCAGATTTAGTTTTGGTACTCATTGCCACACATTGACATAATTTAATTACACTGTGAATCAGTCTCTGAGCCCAACAATATTTGGCACGAATTTCCCGTATGCTTGGCGTGAAAACGATGGTTACTTATTCAAATGGGTAGGCAGTTACAGAAACACACACTCACACAAGCTTCAAATTTATTGGAATGAGATTCCGGAAATGGAAGATGACTAATGTGTCTCGTTTAATTTCTTGGCAGGTTGTTATTTTCTCAGGACTAGCTTCTGCTGTTATGTTTCTCGGGACAATTGGCTACGCTCGAAAAATGGGGGTGATTGGAAGGTGAAAATTAAAGAACTTGAATAAATTATTTCAGTTGGAAAGAGGGGCGCAGCTAGCTTAGAATGATCAATTAATTAATATAATTACGGTATTCCAATATATATTCATGAGCTATATGTGGTGAAGACTGAAGGCCTTTTATATTTGGTAACGATGAGCAATTAAACCAAGCATGACAAGCATTTAAACTTTACATGGTACCAAATCTCTAGTATTTATTATGATCATATTGTCAATATTATTATTTATGATAATTTTTAACATATTACTTCATGTTTTAAACGCTTGTTTGATCAATAAATATAGCATTTAATGGCACCTACATAAAGTCAATTTGATAGTTCGTTAGATTTTTTTTTGTCACGGATGAAGTCTATAAAGACATCACTTGTAACATTTTTTTTTGGTAGATACTTGCAATTTGCAATGTATTTGAATTATAAGAGTTGAATAAATTGAATTTGAGTGTTTAAAAAACCCATCCTCTTGGTGTATTGCATTTTTTATTTTCAAAGAAAAAAAATATTAAATTTGACCGATCGCATGAATTTGATATCAGGTACAATAGTACAGATCTCTCTATATATATTCCATCAAAGTATTGGATATTTTGCTAGTAGTTGTACTCTTAGTAGAAAGATGTTTATATTTAATTGTTTCCGCAAGCTGTAATAACAACCATAAAACGCCCTGACAAATTTGTGCACGAGTACAATTCTAGCTAATATTTCATAATCAAACACACTTACAATAAAATAGGTTTTTATCAGTTTTTATTTACGACACATTTACTTAATTTATTTATCTACGAGCATGCATGCTTTCCTAGCTAGTTCCTAACCCACAAAATAATAGTCGGTCCTATTTCCAGTCCCCTAGGCGGTGTTATATCCGGTGGAGTAGTTGGCGGCGGCACAATCTCCGGCCCCGGCGGACGCGGAGGCACAACCTCTGGGGGCCTCGGCGGCACCACACCTGGTTCCGGTAGTGGCGTCTCTGGTCCAGGTGGAGACAAGGGTGGTTTCGGGGCATCGGGCATGGGATTCGGGTTTGTTGGAGGAGGATCGGTGGTTATCTCGGGTGGCACTCCCGGATCTATTTCCGGACCCGGGTTTGGAACCACAGGCTCCTCTTTTGGAATTGGAGTGGGCTCGGGCTCGGGCTTGGGCTTGGGCACGGATGGGATCTCGGGTATGTCATGGGCCTGCATGGGACCCGAGTTGATGACGATGAAAGGTGGTTTTGTGTTAGTGTGGTTAATGTTGAGGGAGGAGATGGAGATAGATGCTGGGGTGGAGTTTAGATTTGCGGTGTTGAGAGGGATTATTGTTCTCTTGATGAGGGAGGAGGAAATTAATGCTGAGATTGATGATGACATTTTTCTTCTATCTTCACACTTATGTCTTGAGCTGAGCTTGTTCTATACTGAGCTGGTTTGCTCGCTAGTTCTCATTGATATGGTATCCTGGATTGGCGCGTGCATGGTTGAGGCTATGTGGGATTGCATGGTGAAGACACTTGTAAGCTATTGGACCCTCCAACGCACAATATAATGGACTTGGTTTTGCATGTTTCTGCCCAACACGTATCATATATAACGCACCCAATCTTTTATCTTTTCTTTAATTTTCTTCTCTGCGTCCATTCATATGTAGTGATTGATTTGATTACCACAAGTCTCACGTGTCAAGCAAATTAAATACTCCCAAAGACATATAAAATAACTGTAGATCTAAGATTCTCTTTTCTTTACCGTATATTAATTAATCTCAAGACTTAATCGTCTCTCTGAACCATTCATGCTCTAGAACAAGGTGCATGCTCTGGTGGTGTGCAAACTAAATGGTAAGCGATGTTTTATGACTAATATCTGGCCACCATATCTCGATCATGCTTAATTATGTTCGATCCTTGATCGAGAGGAAGATAGAGGCGATTACCATTAACGTCATTTGAGTATGTCACTTCTTATTTGTACACTTTCAATGTGACAATTAATTAATGATCATGATTCATCACTTTCTCAAATTGATCATGTACTACAGAAGTACGACATCAAGTTCAGAAATCCTTTTGAATTGATCCGCTCCCCTTTCTCTATTCATATGGATGACTCGTTGCACAAACAAAACACCAATATCACCAAGTTTTCGAATACAAACACAGCTTATAGAAAGTCAATGATGTGTTCGGCTTGATTTAAAGCTCATAGGATTACAAGACTAGAGAAAGTTCAAATTTCAATAATCTATAATAATAATTAAAAAGAGGCAGAAGAAAAATTTGCTGCCAACGCAATCAATGTAAATGAGAAGCAAAGTCCAACGAATGGTGAATGTTTTTGGATTGATCCATTAAAGCCCATATGTAATTGGGTTCTGTTGTAACCCAATCCATTTCTTTCGCAATTCAATCAAGTTTTACAGCTGGTTCATAACCGTTGGCCATAGCCCATAACTATAAATTTGAAGAACCGTACGGCATTCAATACATTGTTCCAAGTCAAATATTATTCAGGTCTCGACCAAAAAAAAAAAAATTTTTCCGGTGGCAAAGGCAAAACAACAAAAGAAATAAAGTAAAAAAAAAAAGAATTTAAAAAAAAAATCCACATTTTCAATAGAATTGTCACCGTCCATGATCTCGGATATCACGTAACTCACGTTGATGCAGACAAAGAAAACAGTTAAAAACGGTTTAAAGAGGAATCTGATTACGTCCTTTGCTTCTTACCCTCCGTAACACGAAAATGTCTTCTCTTTACAGAAATGAGGTTTCTAAAGCAGCCCTATGTGCTTTCCCCTATTCACAACTTTGCCACTAATGTGAGAAATACTGCTGTGATAATTTTTTCTCGATTAGTTTTTATGCAAATTTTACACTATTATCGAAGTATATACATTTGTCTATACCAAATAAAAGTATACACAATTGTAATTATAAAACTATTTTATATTCATAGTGCTTAAAAATCAAATTCATTTTATTTTGCAAAATTCATGAGAGTTGAGTAAAATAAGATGACAACTGACAAAAGTATTTACTTATTTAAGAGCCAATAACATGTTATAATGTTAGGCAATTTAATTTTAACAAAAAATTTTAGCTCTCTATTTTATTTTAAAAAATAAAGTTAATTACATCTAATTCTCAAATTAGACTAATAGCATGTGAATTTTTTAAAATAATTGAACACTTTTAATTGTTTAAGTCATTTGTTTAAAGTTCGTATAAGTTACTTAATGAAAAATAGATGAAATAGATATAAAAAAAAATTAATATAATTTTTGTTTTTGTATGAAAACTAATTTCATTCAAGTTAGGATCAACAAAATTTGAGATTGGATTTAGCAAAGGATCTACCACATAATGACAAATTACGTCAACTAATATCACAGATAAGAGAGGCATGTGTCTACCACAAGTGTCTAATTCAAATATAATCTAATCTAATCATACATAGACAAAATTATTTTGAATGGAAGATACATGCGAGAAAAAAAAATAAAAAACATATTTAAGTAGAGTCAATTATTCATAAGGTAAACTTGTTTGTGTGTAATTAATTTTTATCATCAATCATCAATAGTCGAATTTGATACTTGACTTCACTCGGAAACTGCAGCTTCACCATATAAATAGAGGAGCACACTTCACCGCCATTTTCACCCTTCTCACTCACTCGCTCACTCTTCTCTCCAATTCCAATAATGGCCACCCAACTTGGAACCCGCGGCGCGGGTGCACCGTCCCGATCACTGCGCCTGCCCGCACCCGAGCTCACCCGCCCCTTCCTCCTCGTCCTCCTCCGCCAAGCCCCAAGGCGTAACAGAAAATGCGTGAGGCTGAGGGCGACGGTTTCCGACACCGGAGGAGGAGGGGACTCCTCGTACCTCGACATGTGGAAGAAGGCGGTGGAGAGGGACCGAAAGACCACTCACTTCAACAGAATCCTGGACCGCGCTTCTTCCCCTCAACACGGCGCCCTTTTTGGTAGCGGCAATGCCAGCAGCGGCCTCGAGGAGGACGATCTGGAGGAGAAGACCAGCGAGTTTCAGAAGCTTCTAGAAGTTTCCAGCGAGGAGAGGGACAGGGTCCAGCGGATGCAGGTCATCGATCGAGCTGCAGCCGCAATCGCCGCCGCTAGGGCCATCCTCGACGATGACAGCGTCAACGGCGACGCCAACTCCGGAGGTTATGACGATGATGGCGGCGGCGATTCCTTGGGGAATCTTCTTGATGGTAAATTTTTTGGCTTCAGCATTGCTATTGTTTTGCTTTTCCTTGGAATTGGAAGTATTTGCTCTTTGAATTGGAAGTGATGCGTGTGATGCTTCTGGTGTAGTGTAGTTTACTCCTTTTTTCTTTTTCTTTTGTTAGGGTTTTCAGCTTGAGTTTTTCAACCTGCAAATGATTTTGGTTAATTGAAATTTGCAGGTTCAGAGAATAGTGATGATGACGCTTTCTTCTTGATAATGAATAATGTTAGAATGGAGAAAACATAAGAAAGTATGGGAAATGCAACACTTTTCTTTTTTCTCTTTTTGCAATTAATTTTAGCTGGTTTCTTATTTTTTTTAATTTCTCTATGTAATTCAAGTTGTGGACTGAGGTTACATGGTGTTTAAATTTCTTGTAACTAACACACTGTGAAGATGCTGTTTCCTTGGTTTGTTTGTGAATTTGATTCGGAAAGAAATTCAATGGTTTATGATGCATGCTTTCATTCATTTTAGATAACTTGATGGAATCAGGAAAGCAGAGTGGGAGTATTTTTGTGCCACAATCAGAAAATCAGAGAGATGGTATCCCAGGCCCTGATTTTTGGTCCTGGACACCCCCAGTTGATAGCGATATTCTTTCAGATGATGCAAGAGGGTATCAGCTAGATATCAAGTCCTCAGAGTATCCATTGTTATCCGATCCTATTGTGGAGAAGGAAAGATCACCGCAATTTCTCTCAATTCCATTTGAAAGTTTACTTTCTCAAGGCAAACATAGTCCTACGCTTCCACCCTTCCAATCATTGTTTGAGGTTGAAAAAATGGAAGACTCTGCTTCCAATCTAGAGTCGCCTTCCCTGGAAGAGGAACAACTACGCGGTGCATTGTCATCTGGCCATGCAGCTGATGCAGCTCGTGCCCTTGATAAGGCCAATAAGTCTTTACCTACTGGAGTGAATCCAGATGGATCAAGATGGTGGAGGGAGACAGGAATTGAGCGAAGACCTGATGGTGTCATTTGCAGATGGACAATGACCAGAGGTGTTAGTGCTGACAAAGCCATCGAGTGGCAAGAGAAGTTCTGGGAGGCAGCTGATGAGTTCGGCTATAAGGAACTTGGTTCTGAGAAATCTGGACGCGATGCGAATGCAAATGTTTGGCGTGAATTCTGGAGAGAATCCATGCGTCAGGTTAGCAGTATTAGATAGTAGAATCATCTAATTTGCAGCTAAATGCCTTTCTTATTATTATGTGTCCCTGTCATATAGTTTGCTGAAATCAGATAGGCATATTTCTAGTAGTCAGTATTCGTGTATTACCACCCTCATGACCATTTGTATTTTGGTATGGGATTGGGCACCGGTTTTTTAAGCTCTTATATATCATTGTTCTGAAGTGTTCCTTCTCAATTATTAATACATGCATTCGCACTTGTAGAACTGACAACAATACTTGTGTTTCAATAAAATCATACTGGGCATGGTTTTCACTTGCAGGAAAATGGGCTTATGCATATTGAGAAAACTGCAGACAAGTGGGGAAAGAATGGTATAGGTAACGAGTGGCAGGAAAAATGGTGGGAACACTATGGTGCCTCTGGTCAAGCAGAGAAATGGGCACACAAGTGGTGCAGTATTGACCCAGACACACCCCTTGAACCCGGGCATGCTCATGTTTGGCATGAAAGGTAAGAATGATCTAGAATTTGAGCTTTAACTTTAACATTCAAAGCATTTAGTTCTCAGTTCATTGTTTAAATGTTTAGTGATCTTCTTAACAAGATGGAATAGACTGAATTATGTTATTTTGAACAATCTGTACTCTTATTTTACCAAGATTTTGATAAATGCTAATTTCCTCTTATTTCAAGCTTGTTCTGTTTCTTTGATGATATAATTTGGTCTTTACATTCCAATTTCGTCTCTCATGGATTCTGTGTGGTGTGCCTTTGCCAGGTGGGGTGAAACATATGATGGGTATGGTGGCAGCACTAAATACACTGACAAATGGGCTGAGCGCTGTGAGGATGGTGGATGGGAGAAATGGGGTGACAAATGGGATGAAAATTTTGATCTAAGTGGTCATGGTGTCAAGCAGGGGGAGACCTGGTGGGAAGGTAAGCATGGAGAGCGTTGGAACCGAACTTGGGGTGAGCAACACAACGGTTCTGGATGGGTTCATAAGTACGGTAAGAGCAGCGCTGGAGAACACTGGGACACACACGTTATGCAAGACACTTGGTATGAGAGATTCCCTCATTATGGTTTCTGTCACTGCTTTGAAAACTCAGTCCAGCTAAGGGAAGTTCAGAATCCATCTGATATGCTGGAAACCTAATTTTACGAGCCCATCTGATATACAGGAAGCTTACCCCCTCCTCATCCCAACCAATAATTTTACTTGCATAAATATACAAATGCCACGTATCCATAGTATAGTAACACAGTAACTTATAATGATATCATACCAAGCTATTATGAGAGTGTAAGGAGTGAATAGTGCCCTACATGTTTTTACACATATTGTAAAATTTGTTTTCCAATCCCTTTGCGGCTGAACATTTATATTATTGTTGTTGTTCTAAAGAACTGTGTTGACTTCAGAATAGTAACTTCCCAACTCCAAATATTAACAGTTGAGGACAGGTCGTACTTAGTGATCTAATGGTTTTTGCATGATAATAAGAAAGGCAAGCTTGAGAGTAATTTGCAAGGGATGGTAATTAAACTTACGTCTATAGTCAATTAGAACAAACTAGTAACAAGGCCACACAAATTCTCAAGATAGAAATGGGGCAGATTGTTACCATCAATTCGACTTCTGATGCAAAGAAACACACATGGTTTTACTCTTTTCAGTTGAACCCTATTATTTCATTATATATCAGTCCTGACGCATTTGCTTATGTATGCCTTTTTCTTTTCGGTTATAATAAGATTTGTGTTCTTTATTTTTATAGATGGAAAATACGATTTAGGTTGAAAATGATCTTAATAAACAATTAGAAGTAGCTCGCATATTGCATGTAAAGGAAGCGCTTATTACATACTAGTTTTCACTCTAGCCAAGTTAAGTTAAAGGCGAAATGTCATTACACGTGTTGCATTATTTATCTTAACCTTTTTTCATTTTGAAATTTTTTTTGACGTAATTACACTTTTTTTCAAGGAAACCTGCACGTGGTTATGTCAAAATTGTTTCGGCATAAGCTCGTTAAATTTTCATCAATTTTGTTTGCCCAAAAACACTCAAATAAAAATTGAAGTTGACGTAGTTTTGAAAAATTGTATTAATTTTGATAGTCATATGCTGCCAAAGAGAGACTATAAGAGAATGAGAAGGGTGGTTTGAAGGAAACTTGATACTACAATCAAGTAGTCTATACAAATTTATTTTTCGTAGCAAGCGTCTTTAAAATATCAATTATAAATAAAAATAAATATTGAAGAAAAATATAATACATTGAAAATTGTAAAATTCTCCTACTTTTCATTTAAAATTTATGTTTGGCGCATGTTAGCCCTAAAATTTTTTATGCCAATTCAACTACAAATTTTTTTAAAATAGTTTTTTAAAAGATTAATGGATGAAATTATAAACAAAGCTTGTTAATACTTGAGTCATTATTCATGTTATAAAATGAACAACAGTTAACTATTTAATAAACTATTTACCGATTAAGAACTAAAAACTCATTCTCTACAGATATTTGTTGTTATTTTTTTTTTCCAATTTGTACTAGTAACTTTTCCTAATAAAGAAAAGAATGAAACTTAGATAACATCTTTTTAATACGTTTAGTTTTAATTTTAAATAAAAATTATATATATTGTTTCAAAGAAAATTATCGGTAAAGATTTAATAACTATAATATTGTATTAAAATAATAACACCACGAGCGCCTAAAAAATTGACCCACTTTTTTTCACAAAGAAAATCCAAAAAGCTCTTATTCATGTGATGGCAATGCCTCGGTGGGGAACAGAACAAGAGACTTGGAGAGAACCATCAACTACCGGCTGGATTATGTGGTGCAAAGGGCACCACCAGCACCAAGTCCTGTGTCTTTATCTCTCACAGCATAATCCTTAACTAACAACACTTGCACCAGTACCACCAATCCATCTTCCATGTCTCTTTCCTTATTCCAGTGGATCCTGTCTTGTTTTTAATTTTATGATATAAACTCTCAGCAGCTTGTGTCCCTTTTGGTTCTAAATTCTGATTCCAAAATGTGCCATTCATTTAAGGAGTATTAGTACTTGTTCAACTCTTGTCACTGGTTATCAATCCATGGCATCCTTAATGATCAGTGGAGCTGAAAATTCAAAGCTCATTAGTGGCATATCTCCATATGGATTAGGCTCAGTGAGCCTTAGTTTTCACAAAAGTTGCTACCTCAACAAGGGTGTAGTGTCATATGGTAACAAGTACAGGAACAGAACCTTGACAACCAGATGCAGTATCTCAGCATCTAGGCCTACTTCTCAGCCTAGGTTCATCCAACACAAAAAGGAAGCATTTTGGTTCTACAGGTTCTTGTCCATTGTGTATGATCATATCATAAACCCCGGACACTGGACTGAAGATATGAGGGATGAGGCACTGGAGCCTGCTGATCTCTATGATCGTAAGATGAGAGTGGTGGATGTTGGGGGAGGAACTGGGTTCACCACTCTTGGCATAGTGAAGCATGTGGATGCTAAGAATGTCACAATTCTTGACCAGTCCCCCCACCAGCTGGCCAAGGCCAAGCAGAAGGAACCCTTGAAAGAATGCAAGATAATTGAAGGTGATGCAGAAGATCTTCCATTTTCTACTGATTATGCTGATAGATATATTTCTGCTGGAAGGTAATATGATAATAACATCTCTGGCATGTTTTGCTCTTGAAGGCCTTTGTGTCTTTCTGCTATGAAATCAAGATATTTGGCTTAGGACGTTTGCTGAGCTAAGGCCTAAGGCTATTATTAGTTCTCTGGCATGTATTTGGATTTTGGACCTTAGCTAGCTTAAGTTATCTTAATTGTTTTCTTATTTGAATTTTAGTATGTGTACACTGAGATATGGTTTTACTTTCAATGACAACTTATTGATAGGTTAGTGGATAGGATTAGTTGGATGCCCAATTGAGCTTGTGAGTAATTCAATGCATTGGTATTAGTAAATGTTAGTCTTCATGATGATAAGTCAGCATCTTTTACAATATGTTGTGGCTTATGGTTGTGTTGTTCAGTATTGAATACTGGCCAGACCCACAGCGTGGCATTAAGGAAGCATACAGAGTGCTGAAAATAGGTGGCAAAGCATGTATCATTGGTCCTGTATACCCCACATTTTGGTTGTCACGGTTCTTTGCAGATATGTGGATGCTCTTCCCCAAGGAGGAAGAGTATATTGAATGGTTTAAAAAGGCTGGTTTCAAAGATATTAAGCTGAAAAGGATAGGTCCAAAATGGTACCGAGGTGTACGCAGGCATGGTTTGATCATGGGTTGCTCAGTGACAGGTGTTAAGCCTTTTTGTGGAGACTCTCCCCTCAAGGTAATGTGATTTCTTTCTTCTCCTTTTGATTGAGGGCAGTTTATTTATACATTCTCTTATGTGTACGTATCAAGGGACAACCCACTCACACGGTGTCTAGAATGATAAATGTGTACAAGTAACATTTCTATTATGATCTTCAAAATCGTCTAGCGCTATAAATACAAATTTTGCATTTGTCTGAAACAATTGTTTACCTCTTGTGCAGCTTGGTCCCAAGGTAGAGGATGTGAAGAAGCCTGTGAATCCCCTTGTGTTTCTTTCCCGGTTCATTCTTGGTGCAATTGCAGCCACTTACTTCGTACTAGTGCCAATTTACATGTGGATCAAGGACCAAATCTTTCCAAAGGGCTGGCCTATCTAAAACTGAAGAAAGGGATGGTCAAATTTTGCGCCTATATATATCTCTAAAATGACTGCTTGTGAAGATCAACAATTTATTCTTTCTTGCACTTTACATCTTAGGGAGGAGTTACTTTAGGATGTAATTCTTGCTTCAAAGTCATTAGCTTAGTCTTGTGCCACTAGCTAGCTTCTGTTGTTTCCTTGGAGGGGAACATGCTATGCCTGTTGCAAACATGCCGTGTTTACTTTTTATTTGCCATTGTTGCTTTAGTGGAGCAATATAGAATTGTGCTGGCTTCCTCACGATTCATGAGCCATGTCGGGATCACTCAGCAAAATATTGTGATTCTTCTGTTCATGAAAGTAACCATGACTACATTCAAATATGACTACTGTTTTACCTGATATGTTTATGTTTTCTTCACATTCTCTAAATGATGTAGCATGTATATGATTTGTTTCCTCAACTGATGAACATGACACTAGACACAATCAACCTGTAACTGACATCCAAAAAGGAGATGAATCTGATGACTACTTGTGACTCTTATTTTCATTCACTATCTCTGCAAAAACTTGTTTCACTTCATTTTAACACCTTGACTATGTTTCATGGTTTCTTTTCTTTCTTTCCTTTTATTATTATTATTTTATCACTTTTCATAATTAGCCACGAACTAGTGGTTTTCATAGACATATTTTACCAATAACCTCATTCATTACAAGTTTGAGAGCTGAAGTTATGATAAGGGAAAGAGGCACTTTCAAGTTTCAGGTCGAGATTAACAATATGGAAGCCGCCAGCCAATGCAAACAGAATCATATAATAGGGCAGAACACCCCTTCACAAATGGATGACATCCAACTTGTGCAATAGAAAAAAATATAGTTGGTTAAACAAAAGAGTACTATCTTTACAGATATGGGAATAGGTAGTTGACATTAGCAATGTGAATAAACTGTAAAGCAATGCTTGGTGTACTTATAGCCACAATTCTAAACATATGTATGGTTTTTGTTGAAACAAAATTTGTCTACCTAACAGTACTGTATGTGATGTATGCGTTTGTGTGAATGCATCAAGCTCGCTTCCCTTTATCTCTTGCATGAATGTTGGGTTGATACTTGATATATTCCGTTAGTATTCTGGATTTTTATATCTAATAATGACCATGGAATTTGGTAAGAGGATGTATTCATCTCATGATTCATAAACGTCGCCTGAATTTGGTAAGAAAATAACTCCATCACTTCATTCATTTGATGATCAGAGTTGGTTTTTTGATCAATGATTACCAAGTCCGACTCAGATCAATCCTTTGTTCTAGAATTAAGGTAGAGAGCTTCCTTTCCATCGAATTCCAATGTCCACGCCATCCCATTTTCCACCACTGATTCAAACAAAACAGAAAGGTAATATACTAAAATAATTTTGTAACCAAAAATATAGAAGAATACTGTTGTTTTGATATCAAAAGTGTACACTAAAGAAGGTGATACACAAACCTCACCCACCACCACTAGATGTTTTGCATGTTTTTATGATGTCAATCTTTAACATACGTTTAAACTTTTCTTTTTACTCTTTGCCCTTTTCCCCCATTCATAAACATACATATAACTCCTCCCCTCCCCTTTTTTTTATTTTGACCTTTCCATTTTATCAAACTCCCTTTCCTCTATTTTACCATGAAGCGTTCAACCCAAAGTCTGAGAGCTTGAGAATATTATCATTTTCCTTTAATAAGATTTTACAAAAATTTACTTATGAATTGAACTTTGATAAATGGTTAATATAATTTTTGGATGATATGATTTAATCTTATGTTAACACCTCGTCTAATGAATTACCAGTGACATGAAGTAGAAAGCTTATTGAATTATTAATATGATAACTTGTAATTGGATGCAAGCATAAAACTGTTTTACATTAAAGACATTAATTAATATTAAAATTTGTATTTGTTAACTGCTCGAATCTAACAAAAGTTGTATAATAAATATTGATGAAGTAATCTAGTTTCATATAATATACAATAGAGATTAAGTATTCCCTTGGTGTGAGACATTTGAAATTATAGTATTAGTACCTAAATTTTTTGCAAGAAATGTTCTAGATCATATGGGACTAATTAAGATTCAAAATAAAAGACCACGTTAATCAATCTCTTAGACCAAAATTGGAACATCTCTCGTACCCCATCTTTGAAATTTATTTATGGAAGGAGAGAGGGTGAAGGAAAGGATGGTGGGAATGAACAAATACAGAACAAGCCAAAGCAAATTAAGCTACTTGCCATCTTTTTGAATATACATCCTTCAGTCCTCAGTCTTGACCCCTTCCTTTGAGAATAACTCATTCTCCACACGTACATGCCATATTTTTCTTTGGAGAGTACAACACAAACGCGTAATTTTATTTTTTTTAATTAAATTCTCAAAGCGCGTTGATAGCGATCTATCACATATCAAAAATATCATAGCTTAAGGAAAACCACTACATTTCTAAATTCTAATTCTAATTCTCTGGGTCTCATCTCGTGCAAGCAAAGCAGCGTGGTCTTTGGGTGGGTGGCGTTGAAATTTGAAAATTGGTTAAGAACGTAACACAACACAAGGACTCCCTCTATCTGTATCAACACACCTCCCCATAGTCCAATAGTTAGTCCATACCCTCTTCTCTCTTGCCCTTTCATTCAATTAATGTCTTTTGTCCCCTAAACATCAAACCCTTCCAGCTGTCCTAGTTCCCTCCCCATTATAGTATTCAATTAAATGTGTACAAATATTAAAGTAGCAACAAGGCCATTTAAATCTCGCATGCCCCACCCTCACCCCTTCTAGTATATGTATTTGGATAGGCAGAGATCAGGGCCTTGCATTCCAATCCGATTCTTTTCCCATAACAAGGCCTCAACTATCACACCAAAACACAGTCATAAGCGTGATTTGACTCTTATTATTAAATATACATTTCTTGCTAGACTTTCCACGTTGAGCTTCTACATATACCCCAGTCCCCAGCTAAGATTGAGCATTACTCAACATTCAACAACAACATTTCTCTGTCTATCTATATCTCTCTCTCTCACTCGTTCTTTCTCATTTCTTCTTAACACAATACTCTTTGTCAAGTACACATCATGTCAGATGTTCTGAGTGAAGAACAGATTCTTGAGATCAAAGAAGCCTTTGGCTTGTTTGACAAAGATGGAGATGGTGAGTGAGAAAGCTTTCTCCTTTTTGCGTCATATATGATTCCCACTATATGGGGTCTCTCTTATATTTGAAAACTCTCTGTCGTTGTGCCAATGTTCTTCATGGTTCATGCTTGAACTATTGCTCTAGAAATACAATGTTTACTAATTATATTTTATTGAGTTGTTATCACAAACAAGCACACACATACACATATGGTGGTTATGGTGCAATTTTAATTAACTCGAGTGTGTGTATCTTCATGAATCTTTAATAGGTTGCATCACTGTGGAAGAACTAGCTACGGTTATCCGGTCATTGGATCAGAACCCCTCAGAGGAGGAGCTCCAAGATATGATAAATGAGGTCGATGCAGATGGCAATGGAACCATAGAGTTTGTTGAGTTCTTGAACTTAATGGCCAGGAAGATGAAGGTAAACTATGCTCCTTCCTCCATTTGTTATTAGTATGTTCCTATGTTGTTTTTTATATTATATATTGAAGTTATAATTCATTAGTATAATAATGTTGTGTGTTGCAAGTGCTTAATATCCTTCTCATTATACAATAGCCAGAGACTAAGTTTTAGTTCTGTGCTCTATTTTTGTTTAGGAGACTGATGCGGAGGAAGATCTCAAAGAGGCATTCAAGGTTTTTGACAAAGATCAAAATGGCTACATATCCGCCAGTGAGGTTAGTAAATCTCTTTTTTTTTCACCTTTAATTTTTCTTTCTTTGACTGCAAGGGCAATTCAAACATTCGAACTTTCTGAGTAATTTGACAAAGTGAAAATTTTTTTCAGACATGAACAGAGCAGGTAGGGTCAAAGATGTTGCAAAATGCAAAGTATTATTGCAACTCTTGGTGCCCCTACCAATTTTTCCCCTTTATAATTAAGTAAAGAGACTTTTAAGGCTACGTAATAGAGGTTGAATATATTTTATTATTATAAATTTCCGCTTTAATCAAACTTAACAAAAATTGCCCCTCCAATTGACATTTTGTATGTGTTTTCGCAGTTCTTATTTTTTTTGTTTTAATTTATTGATATGTATGCATGTGACTTCTTTGTTTTTGGATTGGGAGAGGTTATGGATGAAATTTAAGCATATACCTTCCTTTATTTCAGAGATGCATGACACAGTCAATGATAGAATTATTTAAATAAAAGATAAAGAAGATTCTATAACTTTTGCATATACTCATGTATATACTTTTGTTCTATACTATGTCATCAAAAAGTTGTTTATAACTTGTTCATATACATTTTAAGTAAGACTTTATTATGCGAGGGAATTTTTTACCATATAAGGTGTGCATTTGTTTATAAAAATTTAAAAATTATAACTTATCTTGTAAATAACCATATAAAAAAAAGAAAAAACTTCTAAATAAATTATGGATGTATTATTTTAAAAATACATAGTACGTGCCATTGCCATAATTATATAGTACAAGGTGCAAAGTACATAGAGGAAGTGCGGGATCCATGTACCAAAATAAGTGTAGTTTGGATTCACATTTTGTGGGACACTATGTCAATACACTCATATTCATTATTGGATTGAATGTAAACCCCACTTAATTTAGGTTTCACATTCTCTCTAATGGTGAATGTGAGTGTATTGGCATGATTTCTCATAAAATGTGAGTAAAAACAACTTTGCTCCTAAAATAAAGGGTAACATGTAGATTAGTTTATGTAGCCAAAAGGCTTTTTTTTTTTTTTTTTGGGATAAATGTAGCCAAAAGAAAATGTACATTAATTTTATATGCACATCTCGGACAGTACTTGCTACCTTTCCGCAACCAATGAATAAAGAGCTATTTGGTTTAAAAAATTGCCTTGAGGTTTGACATTTGAGTGCTGAAGAGAATCTTGCTTTTAAGTTTTCAATCTCTCTTATTAGTTACTAATTATTAGTTATTAATAAGTATATACTGAAGGACATACACGTGTACTCGTATATTAAAATCCTTCTGTGCTGTGCAGCTGAGGCATGTAATGATCAATCTGGGTGAGAAACTAACTGATGAGGAGGTGGACCAGATGATTAAAGAAGCAGATTTGGATGGTGATGGCCAAGTTAACTATGATGAATTCGTCAAGATGATGATGACCATTGGATGAAAATGAAACTCTCAACCAAAAAAATTGTTATTCATGAGTTGTTCCTATTCTTATTGTTACTGTTTGTTGTATTCTATTACTTGTAGTCCATGATGTGAATGACCAAAGCAATAGAGTGGCATCTCAGCCACACCATTTCATTTGTTCAACTCCAACCCATATTAATCATTCTTTCAATATAATTCTATTTCACTATAACAATGTGACCTCCACAAGTTAAATGATACATTATATTTATATTTATGAAAATCGATTCAATTGTGTGCTTTTAGCATTTAAGAGGAGGCATGTTGTTGTTGTTGAATGGGAACCCCTTTGGGCTCATGTTCCTGGACTTTGACCCCCCAAAACACGAGTGGTTGGACTTGGTGGCATGTATTTGTCATTTTCTTGACTTTTAGTAATAGCTGACTTATTCTTTTCCATCTTTATGAAGTTGGGTATAGGCTAGTGCCCTTCATAATGGTTGTTACATTAACTTTATGTCATAAATCTTTCTCCAAAGATAATATATACCAACAAGTCACAAGACCGCGTGGTTATACACGTAGATGCCATTAAATTAAAGAGGCAAAACACCCATTTTGGTCCTATAATATTTTATGTCGATAAAATTAATTCTCATAAAAAAAAATCTCAAATTGATCCCTATAAAATTGAATAGTCAGACAAATTGGTCCTTGAAAAATAAATCTCTTAAATTGGTGTTCGTGAAAACTTCAAATCAAACAAATTGATCCATGTAAAATTGAAGAATCACCCAAATTAGTTCCTTTGATAAGTTAGACAATGAGGACTAACTTGTCCGATAATTCACTTTTACAGGGACTAATTTGAGAGTTTTTTTTGTAGAGACTAATTTGTCTAACTATTCAATTTTGTAGGGACCAATTTGAGAGTTTATTTTTTTACAGGAATCAATTTGGTTTGGTCATCGCAAATTTTAGAGGGGTAAATTTGGTAGTTTTGTCGATTAAAAAAGCAAAAGCACAGTCGAATTATGGGGAGCATGCAATTAGCTGTCTTCTTAGCATGCAGCCTGAGCCGGTGACACATGCACAATTGTCTATATATTTCTTATGTTTATAGTGTTCTCAAGTGTCACTAACAGCAAAGGCCATCACCTAATATTATTTGGGTTCTCTTTTAATTTTTGGTTACACGCCTACACTATAATATTATTTTTAACTCAGCGTGATACATATCCAGGTTCTTATGATATGTTGATGATTTCAGATGTCAACCATTGAGTAAGTGACATCTACATATGTAAGTGAATATATAAAGAACAATGTATATGCTGGACTAGTAGTGGCAATGCATCATGTGACTGACAATTGAACCCCATCAAAACTACTATAGTCACGCGGCTTAGATCTCTGAGGCCAATATTTTGTGGATCATGAGCTATTATTTTATTTGTGTTCACAAATGAACCCATCAATTATCAAGTAAAAGAAGCACGTATTAACATGGAAGATGTAGAACAGTTAGGCACAAGCTTAACAATATAGTTGCTTGTGTGAAATTTCTTCTATGCTTTTTTTTTTTTGGGGGGGGGGGGGTAAGGATTTCTTCTATGGTTTGCTCCATCATTTTGAAGAATCGGTTTCACAGGTTCAATACAAAAAGTGCTCTATTTTTATAAATGAAATATATTGAATTAAAAGCACAAGAAAATTTGAAAAGTAGTATATACCATTAAAAGTTAAAACTGCACGATCTTGCTGCTCGCATCTTTCAACTAAGCAATTCAAGTGCGGCCATTTTTTTAGCATGGTGCAGTAAATCTTAACATATTTATATGATCCAGGGGACTACAAAGGAATAATCAAGTTAAACCCACTCTCAAGCCCAAGAAGAACTGTACAACTCTGAAACAAACGATGCTACTTAGAACTACAAGTCCAACACCTAGGCCCAAGCTATTCTGCTCCTTCCTTCGGCTTCTTCAACATTTTTCTCGCCCTCTTTGCAGTCAAAGGTAGCAATGTATTTATCCATTTATTTTATTGACGCTTTTTGTTTCACTTTTTACATTTTTTATTTGTTTTTCTTTGTTTCAACTTTTTGCTGTTATTATTATTATTAATAAGCAAAGCTAAAATTGCATGTTCACTGATAATAAGACAAAGAATTTAAAAGGTAAAATAAAATAAAAAGAGGAAGCAAACACTAAGATGAAAAAGGAATAAAATGCAACACAACTTTATTTTTGTAACAGGATCTGAATGAGTATATTCAACAAGTATATCATATATGCCACCCTGCATTATTTTGTTGTTATTGCCGTTTATTAGTATTATTAATTATTAATTATTCTTAGTAGTAGGCAGTAAGTATTAGTTAATTCGTCCCTTTTTGTATTTTATTTTATTTGAATATAATTTAATTTAATTTTGAGGATTGGATCAAGCCGAGTCCAGCGGGTGGATACGGATTGCGGGTTTTGCATTGCTTTGCTTTGTTTTGCTATCCAAATCCAAATCCAAATCCAAGTGAGCTAGCTAGCTAGCTAGCATCTCCTTCTCCAACCCAGCACCCCTCCTAACCATATACATAGATAGATAACTTAGAGAGAGAAAGAAGACAGAAGCAGTAACAGTAAGAGTAAGAGTAGCAGCAATGTCGACGCTGGCCATGGCAGCTTCTACCCTTGCATCTTTCGGTAGCCTAAAATTCAACACTCCCAAAACCACAACTACTTCCCACGCATCAGGCACGTAATGTAACTTTCCTTGCTTTCTCTCTTTCTCATCATCATAACCTACATCTCTTACCTTCTCCCTCCTCTATTTTTTCGCTTAACACTAACACATGCTTCACGTTGGAATGATAATTAATTAATTGATTTATTGATTGAATATGTTTCCTCTTCCTCTTCCTCTTTCAGAGCTTGCCTTCCTCACCTCCCAGCTCAGCGGCGTCAGAATTTCATGCCACCCTTCTTCTCCCGCACCCCTCATTGCGCCTTCTCCAAAGTTTACACCTCTGCAACCTGTTGCGCGTAATTCCTCTATTTCAACTTTTCTGCTTTCAATTTCGCATTTTTCATCCACTTTGGTTTTTTGCTATTTGCTATTTGCTTGCACTGTATGTCACCCTTCCTTTTTTTTTTTTTTCTCTCTTTTTTTTGGACTCCGGAATTGATTCCGTGTTTGCTTTTTAATGCCCTTTACTTTTTATGCCCTTCATTCTGAATGCCATTTATATTCTCTTTTGTAATGTTTGTTGATACTCTTCCACTCTAATTGTACTGTTTCACAATTTTGGGGTTAGGGCTGCGTGTTGATTGGGCAGGTAGGTAGGCTTAACCCAATGGGAAGTTGGAATTTAGAATACTGGTATACTTTGTTTGCTAACAAATTCTTATTAGTATTTTGTTCATCAAGATTACTGCTTTTTAATCCAGAAGCACTGGTGTTGTTAATTTTGTAGTGCAAGTGTTCATACAACAATGATGTGATCTTGAGCTAACTTAATTAGTTACTCTCAAGACTCCAGGCCTCAGTTCAGAGTCCATATTTTTCTGCTGCTTTAAACATACATAGCTTGCATGCATTTCTTTTGGTATCCCCATACAAGTCAACAAAGAGAGAAACATTGGATGAAAAATGGAAATTTGTCTCTGCGTGCTCAATTTGTTACTTTATCCCTTTTCATTTTTCCATTTGTATTTCTTTTATTTATTTAAATTCCAAATACTAATGGCAGTTAGGTGAAAGTTGGTGATAAAACTAGTTTTTGGGCAACTGCACCGGGAGATTTTTTTTTTCTTTTGGATTGGACCAAGGAGCTCATAATGAAAACTATGTAGGGCTATCAGAAAACAACCATAACTGCTGTGTATGTGAACTTATGATGAAATGCATGTACTAGTCTTTAAAAGCATATCGCATATAAAAATGAGATTTTGTAGTTCTATGTGATCATGTGATATTGTTTCAGTTTAAAGTGTATTGAAGGAAGAGTTTTCTTTGTTGAAGTTTGTATCAAGTGTATAATCTGATAAAAAGAGATTGGAAATAGAGATAGTAATTCTGAATTTCCGTAGTGGTGGCAGCACAGCCCCCCTCCCCACCCAACCAAACTTGACAACCTGCAAGTGCCCAACCCTGCCTTTTGTAGCATCTCTTTCTTTTTCTGGGAACTTACAGCTGACCAATATATATAGTTTGGTTTTTCTTGGACTGAAGAGACTAATATGCATTCTAGCTTCAGCCTCATTTTTAGAGTGACACATATATGCTCTTGATAATCTATGTACATAGCAATATGCTAACATAGTTTGATGCCAACGCTATATTATCATAGTGTCTGAGGCATCCACTGCAATCATGACCTGTGATTGATTTTATTTTATTTCTTGTAGGGAGAGTGTGCCCCTTCACTGGAAAGAAAGCAAACAAGGCCAACAAAGTATCTTTTTCAAACCATAAGACAAAGAAGCTGCAGTTTGTAAACCTTCAGTACAAGAGAATTTGGTGGGAAGCTGGGAAGCGCTACGTAAAGCTTCGTTTGTCAACTAAGGCATTAAAGACTATAGAGAAGAACGGACTTGATGCAGTTGCAAAGAAAGCTGGAATTGATCTTAGGAAGAAATAAGAGCACCTAATTATGGTTGTGGCTGTATGAAAGAACAAATTCAATTTCATTTATATTATTTGTGATTTTCCTTTTTTTATACATTATTCATAGGGATTAAGGATTTAAGGTTGATTCTAGCCATGGCTTAAATTAACTTTGTGATGAAGACACAAAATATTGGGAGATAATGAGCTTGCCAGGTCATGAATGTCACAAATGAAGATCTCTTGATAATTGATATGCCCTTTGTAATGCTTACCCAGTCACGGTGGCCGTCTCTGCAGGCATTGTCTATAATTGTTTTCCAATAGAGAGAATGATTCAGTGACTAATAATCGGGCTTAGGACAGGTCCGTGCATGCATTTGGGTGTAGCCGCCTTCTTAGTCTTACCTATTTAATCTGAGATGTTTATATGCAGTAGCATCAGGAACATTTCGCTTTTGGAAATGCAACCATTTTTGTAGTGATCCTCATGGCATATAAACCTCTTAGTTATGGGTACTCCAAAATGGCTACCGTGTCCATACCCAGTACTTACTCAATACGAATACCTATTAGGTACTCTGAGTACTTATTAATTAATAATTACAATAAGTAAATGTTATTTAAATATATTTTAATCTTTATAAAATATTAAATTTTATAATTAAATTAATTAAATTATTTAATCTTTTCAATTCTTATATTTCTTTAGATATTTTTGCTTGAGTATTATTAAAAATTATTTATTTTATGATACAATTATTTTATTGGTTATAATTTTATATTTTTATATAATATATATTTTTACACTTGTGTCCCAGTTTTTAGAAAATTTTTGTATTCCGTACATGTATCTAACACCCATATTTAAATGAGAATTTAAATGGAAATGAAAAATAAAGAATTTAAATGAGAATCACAAAGCCCACACACCAACACCAGTTTGATTAAAAATCAAAGGAAAATGGTAAGTATGTGACTCTGAGACTTCCACCATTTTCTCTGTTTTTGGCTACCCGATTAAAAATGCATGCTCTTTGGTATGAATTTAGTTTGGAATTATTTGCACCCAAGGGTTTTAACCATTTAAGATTTTGATTCTTGGCTTTTTTACTCTGTGCCAATTGGCACTTGACCTCTGCAGAGCCTCTAC
Organism: Dalbergia cultrata; assembly: GCA_031216105.1. Classification (NCBI taxonomy): domain Eukaryota; kingdom Viridiplantae; phylum Streptophyta; class Magnoliopsida; order Fabales; family Fabaceae; genus Dalbergia; species Dalbergia cultrata. Next base: position 27,112 of record JAVHNL010000582.1, read on the forward strand.
GATTCGCATTAATTCATGCGGAAATCACCATATGCCTTTTTGACTTTTTTGAGTTAATATCTTTGTCATCAACTGCAACTCAACTATCACAATTAAATTGATGTAACCTGATTAGGTACACCTGCCGTTCCTTGAAATTTCTCATGCTACGCTCAGGTCAAATTCCATGAAATTGCGACGTCTTAGAAGGGAGAAATTCAGTCCTTTATTTTCAAAGTCTTCAAACTTGCAGCAACTTAAATAAGAAGCATTATGTCAGCTCTTTCGAACTCATACTTTGCAGTGTGACAGTGAATCCTCTCTACCTGTTTATTGTTACCCCATCCAGTCATATTCCTCCAAAACATTTTTCCAACAATGCAAAGCCCCATTGTGATGAGTAATTTGCGAGATTCTTCTGCCGTTCTAAACAAGGCAAGGCATAGGTGGAGATTGGCCTATAATGCTATTTATTCTTTCAGAATCTTCTTGTCTGTTTTAACTGGGGTGGTGACCAAGAAGAACACCATCAACACAGCCAACAAGAGGTGGCGAGTGGCCTTTGCTGCTATCTACTCCTCTAGAGCTATGGCCTCTCTTTACGATGAAGTTGTTGCCAAAAAAAATCACAATCCATCATTTGTTGCCATCCATGTTGAACCAGGCTTACTCTTTTCAAATGTTAACATGACGTGCATAACCAAGCTGGTGAAGGACAGAGATCGTGATACACTACTTCAACTTGGAGGGATAGATGGTCTTGTGATGTCACTTCAAACAGATGAAAGTAAAGGGATCAATGGAAGCCCCCAAGACATCTCTCGTCGACAGAAAGCATTTGGTTGCAACACTGATCGCAAGCTAACAACAAAGAGCTTTTTCCACTTTGTGCTAACAACGATGAAGGACCCAATACTTATCATCTTATCGGTATGTGCCACCCTTACCCTTGGTTATAAAATTAAGGAAAATGGACTCAAACATGGATGGTATGATGGAGGGAGCATACTCATTGCCGTTCTTGTGGTTGTGACTGTTTGTTCAACAAGTCACTTCTGGTCCTATAGACAATTTAGCAAGCTGTTACAAATGAGTAGGGAAAATCATATTGAAGTTGTAAGAAATGGCCAGCAGCAGCAGGTTTTGGTATCTGACATTGCTGTGGGAGATGTTGTGTGCTTAAGGAGTGGAAATCAAGTTCCAGCAGATGGGTTTCTGTTGAGTTCCTGTTCATCACTACTTGTGGATGAATCAAGCTTGGGAGCAGACAATCACCATGTAGAGGTTAGTAAAGTCCACAATCCATTCTTGTTTTCTGGAACTAAGGTTGATTATCGGCATGGTCAGATGCTAGTAACATCTGTTGGTGAAAACACTTGATGGGGTGAGATAATGAGCCTTCTAGGTCATGAACCTCACAAATGGAGATCTCTAGAATCCCGACTTACAGCACTGGCCAGCATCATGGGTGTACTTTGATTGAAAGTGGCAGTGGCAACGTTGTTTGTTCTGTTTGTTCGGTATTTTTTTGGTTACTTGAGATCAAACAATGGTAAAATAATGTTTGTAGTCGGCGAGACCAAATACGATGATGCCTGGCCAGAAGAAGTTGGAATTTTAGTCAGTACAGTGGCCGTTGCAACCTCAGCAATCCCTGAAGGATTGCCTTTGGCTGTGGCTATAACAGTTGCTTATACAGTGAAGAGAATGGTAAAGAATCAATCCTTATTCAGACAGTTCTCAACTTGTGTCCAACTTGCCTCAACATCTGTTATATGTATTGACACAAATCTGGTGCTAACAGTCGTGAAACAAAAGAACATCAAACTTTGGTTAGGTGAAGAATTCATGGAAGGAGGTTCATCATCACAGTTAATAGCATCAAATGTCAGACACGTGCTCTGCCGGGGGATTAGTTTAAGCACGTCCCCACTTTCAGGTGAGTTCTCACACAATTCAGTTGAAGAAGCCATCATTTATTGGGCGACCACAGAGTTGGGCATGGATGCCCAAGAGTTAAGGGAAGGTTTCAGTGTTCTCCTTGTTGAAACACAGACTGAAGAAATGAAGCACAGCAAAATTGTAGTGAGGAATGAAGTTGACCACACAGTTCATGTGCATTTGAATGGAAAAGCTGAGGGGATACTTCCTGAGTGTTCACATTATTATGGAGTTGAAGGGATTGTGATAGCCATAGATAGTAACACAAGGAGGAGAGTGGAACAAACAATCCAAGTGATGGAACAAGAAGGATTCAAATGTAGAAAAAGTGGACGGTGGCGGTGCATTTTGCAGCCACCCAGGCCAGATTGAAAAATCAAAGAGATATCATGGCATGCAGATAATGTAATCTGGTTGTATCGGAAATATCTTGCACATGCAGTAACATGCGTACGATAATTTTCAAAATCATCTATAAATAGGCGTAAGCCAGGCGGTGATTTTTGGCAATTAGGCCGAAAGCATTTCCTCAGATTGTAAAGAAAAGAAGCGATGTAAGAACTAGCATGGTAGAGAAAAATAGAGAGTGTGTGTAGAAAATTAGAGTGTAGTGTGAGTATACCTTTGGGGGGTTTTGGATATATTCTAGATCTCAATACTACTTAATTGTAGTAGAAGAGAGTCTCATTGGGGATCTGATATATTGTAATTACTCTTAAATATAGTGGAGTATTTTTTGGAGTTTGGCCGTGGTTTTCCCTCAAAATTACAGGAGGGTTTTACGTTAAAAAATATTGGTGTCTTGATTCTCTTGATCTATTTTGTTGGTGTAAATAGTGCAGTACTTATTCATAAATAGTGAAGTGGGTCCCAGCTGCAAAATACTTGTCGTGAATATGTGGGAATTTGCATTTCTGTCTTATTCATAGTCTTTCCATTTTTCCGTCTCTCTTGATTTGGAAACGTGACTTGGCTCACATCCAGAAAAGTGTTTATTACACTTGGGTTGTCACCAGGCTACGATGATATCATAACAAGTGGTATCGGAGCTTTGGATCGGTCAGGATTTATTAGCTAGTATCTTCTGTGGTTGCGACTTAGCATTCGATCTTCCACATCAGAAAAGAGTTTCTCCCTAATACTTGAGGATCACCTTTTGGTTCTTTATTCTTTGGAAGGCGAGTGTGATCTTGTGAGAGTCTGAGTTTGAAGAGGTTTTGGCTAAGGAAAGACTTGGTATTTAGCGTGTCCATTGTGACCCACCTCTCTTGCCTGGGAAGCCTCTTGGTGCACGGTTTCCAGTCGAGTTGCACTATTCCAGTATACGGTTAACAGTATAAGGTTCTGACTAAGATCCAAGATATACGTACCAAAATTTGAAGTGGAGAAATTTGTGGGTCCAATGACTTGAGGCTATAGGCCCGAAAGTCTGAGGCATTGCTAGGTCGAAGGTCTTGTAGAGAGCGTTGGAGGACCCAGTCATTACCGATGACAAGAAGAAGGAGATGATGGTCAAAGCAGTACATCTGATTGAGTCTTGCGGACTGATGTTGAGAAGTCATGGATAGAAAAACAGCCCGATTCTATGGAAGGCTTTGGAAGAAAAATATTACGTAAAGACCTTGTCAACAAGCTTTATCGGAGAAAGCGTATTGTACATTCAAATATTGAGGAGGAAAATCAATGCAAGAACATATAGATGACTTCAGCGGGATGATCTCGATGTTGGAGCATTTGGAATTAAAGTTGAAGATGTTGATCAAGCTATGATCTTGTTGACTTCACTACCTCAGTCTTATGATAATTTCGTGATACCATACTTTATGGTAGATCCGATATCTCGATGAAAAATGTCAAAGAATCAGCGATGATAAAGGAACATCGAAGTTAGTAATGGCGGGATCCAATGTCGAAGGTCTGCGAGATGGATTGTTCGTGACGAGAGGCGTAGTCAAGAAGAGGATCGGAAGCAAAAGCGAGAAGATCAAAGTCCGAAAGCATAAATCTGATGCTTTCATTGTCACCGAGCGGGACATATCGGAAGAAATTGCCAGAGAAAGGAGAAATCGGAGATTCTTAGCGTAACAATTGAAAGTTACGAAGATAGTAATGCGATCTTTGGTTAGGCCTTGGCGGTATTCACGCAGGTGACAGGAAATGAGTGGATCCACGGATTACGGCGCATCCTTTCACATGACACCTAATCGAAACTTCTTCTCATCCTATAAAAAGATGGAGGAAAAAGTTAGATTGGGAGATAATAGAATTATTATTCTTTGGTGAAGAGATGTGCAAGTGAATTTGGGCGATGGTACTAAAGGGCGTTTCATGCATGGCATGTACGAGTGGGTAAATCGATCTCATTGAGTGCCCTTGACAATCGAGTACAAGTTCAGCGGAGAGGGTGGCTTCTTGAAGGTATTCAAAGGCTCAATGGTGGTATTGAAAAAGGAAGGCTGCGGGCGGGATCTATCTATTGCTAGGAAGCACGCAGTCGATGGAGCATTCTTTATTCTATCCTCGAAAGAAAGGATGATGCTACGATTGTGGCACATGCGGCTTGGTCATATGGCGAGAAAGGAATGACCATACTTGTTTGGCAAAGGCTTGTTGAAAGGCACTGAAGAATTGTAAACTTAGTTTATGTGAAAAGCGTGTATTTGGAAGCGGCGGTGAAGTTCAATTCGGCAAACACAATAACAAGGGGATATTGGGTATGTCCACTTTCAGGCGTTTGGGGTCCGGCCCTGTTAACTCTTTAGGTGGGCTCGCTATTTTCTTACTCACGATAGATGATTATTCGAGAAAAATCTGGATTTATTTCTGAAGAAAAAGAAGAAAGTGTTCGACAAATTCAAGCAATGGAAGGCCATGGTCGAAGCAAGCAAGGCGGTCGATCAAGAGACTAAGGCCGACAATGGCGGAGGAATTTTGCGACAAGAATTTGAGGAGTTCTGCAGAAATCTTTGGTATAGTGAAGGCACCATCTTTGTACCAGGAACACCACGGCAAAATGGAGTTGCGAGCGGATGAGCAGAACACTTCTAGGCGTGCAAGATGCATGCGAATCAGCATAACACTTCCCCAAATCATTTTGAAAGGTGAGGCGATCCAATCTTGTATATCTGGTAAACAGATCTCCATCAACTGCTATTAATCTGAAGATTCCACAAGAGGTATGGTCCGGTCGACCCGTAAACCATTCTGATTTAAAGATATTTGGTTGTCTGCATATGCCCATGTGAATGATGGTAAACTTGAGGCAAGGGCAAGAAGGTGTATATTTCTAGGATATGCCACGAGGGGTGAAAGGCTACAAAGCGCATGGTGTATAGAAGAAAGGCAAGTTCACCTAAAATCATTGTCGCGAGAGATGTCACTTTTGTGGCGACAATGCTAAATCGAGAAGAAGAGTCTAACTTAGATGAGGCGAGGCAGATCATGGTGCTAAGAAGCGAGGTGGAGCTAGAGATTGACTATGGGAAGGTGAAGCAAAGAAAATGATGTAATGAATCACCAAATACTTGAGGATTGCTCAGCACGAAGTAGAACAACAAGATGAACACGACTATGAGGCGGTGAACCAACCAGAGAAGCGGAGCCATCTGATGTTACTCTTGGCGGAGAAAGGCGAAATCCAAACCAAAAAGATATCACGGATTCTTTGCTTGTGCACTTGACTCATTAGATGCAGATCCTATAGCCTTTGTTTTGGCTATGGCCGAATGGTGCTTGAGTTGAGATGAACCATATACCTATCATGATGCAATAGAAAGTAAGAGTCGAAGGAGTGGTGATAGCAATGAATGAGGAGATTGAGTCTCTTGAGAAAAATCAAGCGTGGAAGTGGTACAACTTCCAAAGGGGAAAAAGAGTAGTTGGTGTAAATGGGTTCTACAAAAGGAAAGAAGGAATCCCTGGCATTGAACCTCCAAGGTTCAAAGGCGAGGCCCAGTAACAAAGGGTTATACTCGGAAGGAGGGTGTTGACTTCCATGAAGTATTCTCTCTGTGGTGAAGCATAGCTCTCTTCGGATCCTATTAGCTATTGTAAAATGCGTTTGACTTGGAGCTAAACGACTTGATGTAACAGGCGTTCTTACATGGTGAGCTAGAGGGCGGATCTACATGGAGTCAACAGAGGGTTTGTAATTTCGATAAGAAGAACTATATGCACTTTGTTGAAAAAGTCGTTATATGGCTTGAAGCAGTCCCAGAAGCGTTGGTACAAAGGTTTGATGCATTTATGATTGAGTCTTGGATATAGTAGAAACCAATATGATAAGCTGCATCTACTCTAAGGAGCTTCAGGATGGTTCAAAGATTTATTTGTTGTTGAATGTAGATGATATGCTAATTACGGCTCGTAAAATTTGAAATTAGTATGTTGAAAGCTTCGATTGGGAAAAGAGTTTGAGATGAAGGACTTAGGTGCGCAAGGAAGATTCTTGGAATGGAAATTCATAGGGGCGACATAGTGGCGGAGTTGTGTTTAACACAACAAAATTATATTATAAAAGTGCTACAACGCTTCAATATGGATCAATCCAAACCGGTTGGCACTCAGTTGGTGCACATTTTAAGTTATCTTTGAAAGAATGTCCAGAGGCGAGGAGGAGGTGGAGCACATGTCTCGTATACCTTACTCTAGTGCGGGTTGGCGAGTCTCATGTATGCCACGGTGTGCACTAGACCGGATATTTCACATGCGTTGAGTATGGTAGCGGGTTTATGAGCAAACCTGGAAAGACACGATTGGGAAGAATTTGTGAAATGGATTATCTTGATACTTGAGAGGTTCTATTGATATTTGTTTGGTATTTGATGGTCGGAAAAGTGGAGTTGTAGGATTATGTAGATTACGATTATGCGGTGACTTGGATAAAAGAAGATCATTGGCCACTATATCTTTACAGTCTTTGGATGTACTATTAGGTGAGCGACATTGCAATCAACGTGGCATTGTCAACTCTTTGAAAGGTGAGTATAGCGTTATTGAGGCAATTTGTTAAAGAGAGTATTTGGGTCTGGTCTTTTGGATAGTTTTGGATTGAATCAACATGTACCAATTGTACATTGTGATAGTCAAGCGCCATTCATCTGGCTAAAAATCAGTCTATCATGAAAGGACAAAGCACATTGACGTCGGACTTCATTTTGTCGGAAGAATGTATCAATAATGAATGTGCGATTGAGAAGATAGCCACGGTGAGAACGGGCCGATATGATGACAAAACCATTGCCCGATTGACAAGTTTAAGCATTGCTTGGACTTAGAATTAATATTTGCGAGAGGATTGAAAGGCGTTGCAAAAATGCAGCCAAGGTGGAGAAATTGTAGAAAAAGTGGGCCGGTGGTAAGTGCATTTGCACTGCCATAGAGGTGAAAAATCAAAAAGATTCGTGCATCTTGCGTGCGGTAATGTAATCTGATTGTATCAGAAATATGCAGCTGATAACATGCATTAATTTTCAAAAATCATCTATAAATAGAGCCTTGAAAGCAGGCGATTTTTGGCAATTCAGAAGCGAGCATTTCCTCGGTTGTAAAGAAAGAAGCGATGTAGGCTTCTTGTAGTGAGAAGAAAAATAGAGAGTGTGTGTAAGAAAATTCCAAAGTGTAGTGTGAGTATACTTTGGGGGTTTTGGATATATTCTGCAGATCTACTGTAATACTACTTAATTGTAGTAGAAGAGAGTCTCATTGAGGATACACTATATTGTAATTACTCTTAAATATAGTGGAGTATTTTTCAGGAGTTTGGTGTGGTTTCCCTCAAAATTACAGGAGGGTTTTCACGTTAAAAATATTGGTGTCTGATTCTCTTGATCTATTTTTGTTGGTGTGAATAATGTAGTACTATTCATAAATAGTGAAGTGGGTCCCACTGCAAAAATACTATTCACGTGAATAGTGGCGTGGCCCCCATGACTTACTATTCAGAGTGCTCCATTTCCAGTCTCTTGATTTGGGCGCTTGCTCACATCCAGAAAAGTGTTTATTACCGAGCAGGTTGTCACGACTCTGATGATATCATAACATCAAATGCATAGCATTTGCACATAAAGTACTCCAAAACGAAATCATGACATTTGGGAGTCCTGTCAGTGGCTAGAAGATGACTCATTAATCTTATTAGCACTGATAGGTTTCAAGAATCCTATTCGACCTGGGGTACCAGAGGCGGTAGCAGATTGCAAACAAGCTGGAGTGAACATCAAACTCATTACAAGTGAAGATGTTTTAACTGCAACAACTATAGCTTCTGAATGTGGCATCCTTCGTCAAAATGAAGAAATCAACAATGGAGTAGTGGTGGAAGCGTTGGAATTTCGAAACTACACAGAAACAGAAAGAATAGAGAAAGTTGATCAAATCTGTGTGATGGCAAAAGCCACTTGCTCTGACAAGCTCCTTTTAGTACAATGCTTGAAACAAAAAGGCCATGTGGTTACAGTTACAGGACACAGCAATGGTGATGCTCCGGCTCTGAAAGAAGCTGATGTTGCCATTCATATGGGATTCCAGGGTAACAGCATAGCCGTAGAGAACTCCGACATAATAGTCCTTAATGAGGGTTTTGTGTCTGTGTTTGCAGTCATACAGGTTTGGAGAGGAATTTATGATAACATCAAAGTGTTCATTCAGTTCTTGCTGGCGGCAAATTTAGCCTCCTTGGTGACAGACTTCGTTTCCACAGTTTCTGATGTCCATCCACCCACAATTGATATTTTGGCAGGTATTTCTGTTAAAGAAATCCCATATGCAGTACTACAGATATTGTGGGTGAAGCTTATAATTGGTACTTTGGCTGTCCTTGCCTTAGTAGTAGAGCAAAACACCAAGGAGTTCATGCAAGAGAAGCCTGTAAGGCCTGACCAACCACTCATCAGCAACAGCATGTGCAGAAACATACTCATCCATGCCTCTTATGAGATAGCCATCCTCCTAACTTTCCAATTCAAAGGTGAAACACTCTTGGGTATCAATCGCGATGTGAAGGACACACTGATCTTCAATCTTTTGGTTTTGTTCCAAGTCTTTGCTGTTCTGAAAGCAAGGAAGCCTGATAGAAATATCTTTAAGGGAACAAAGAGGGGAAAATTGTTTTGGGGGATTGTTTTTGCCATTGTGATCCTTCAGGTGGTGATATTGGAGATTCTGGCAAGGGTGACAGGAAAAGGAACTTTGAACGTGTGGCAATGGGTTGCATCAGTTGGCATTGCCTTCACATCTTGGCCAATACAGTATTTAGGTAGCAAGTTCATCCCTGTCCCTGAAAAGCCCTTCATGTGTAAGGCCCTCTGAAACTGATCACAGCATAATCATATTATGTCTTTTAATTTTGCTTTGATCATCATTTACTATTTTTCTAAATCAAAATATATATACTTATATATTGCCGTTTACAAGAGTATCTTTGGGACAGTTTCATCTATTGCTGGTAAATTGCGCAAAAATCGTTCAATCCAATGCAACTGTGATTGTTTAGAATTGTGAATTTGCTAGCAGACTTGAATAAATTACTGCAACAAGCTTCCCCTTGTTTCAAAGACTAGAGAGTGATTTTGCTCAAAAAACTTCGCAATTTAATTGTTCTTTAAAGAGAGAAAGAGAAATCATGTCTACTATAGATCAATAAAGTGTATTATAATTATAACTCACTAAATGATTTAAATATAAATATCTCCTCACTTACTTACTTTAGAAATAAACTTACTTTAGAGGAACTTTCTTTGACAATTAAAAGATTTTTAATGCCAAAAGTATCCAAACAAGTATATTGCTTTACTCTTAAATTATCAAATTCATGGAATAATTTAAATTTCAGGCTCAACATAGGATGTTGAAGTGAGAAAACCGGCGTCATATTAACTATTTAATGACCCATATCTTAGTATTTTAATGAAGAGATTTAATAAAAAAACTAGTGTCACGTCCACTAATTAACGTCACATAATGGGGAAATGTTTACAAGTTAGATTCATTAAAATTTCAAAGCTAGCTTGGGTGAGTGGCTCATGCATGGGTAGCACACACTGCACACAAAGCAGAATGCCCACTGTATCCTTTTCTATGGCCGAGGAGAACCCAAAAGCACCCAACAATGGGATGGTGCACCCAACAATGGGATGGGTGGAATCACAGGCAGCACTACAATGGAACAGGGCAGGATGTACAATATTGGGATGGGGATGCGTTGTGCACGTGGAAGATAGGACCCCACCACTAGCACTTTTCCCTTGATTCGTTACTTTCTTTTCCTTGGGAATTCCAACTACACCATCACTAGTCACTACAGGCATCATCGCCCTCAAACTCACGACCTCAGCCTTGTCCACAAAATCGAATACTCCCTAAGTTGATTTTTAACTCATAATTGTTTTCTAGGAATTATTATAAGTATGGTATATTAAAAATCTAATATATTAGGATACATAAAGTTTTTGATGTATTAAATTTTTATTAATGATCAAGAAGACGGTTAAAAATAGACAAAGATAATATAAACTTCAACAATGTTTCATACTACCTCCCATTTATGAATAAATGCCTTTTAAGGTTTAGGTACACAGATTAAGAAATTATTTAAAAAGCACATTTATTAAAATAAATTAGTTCATGCTAATAAAATTATCCTTTTGTTTTATCTGTGTGATAATTGTTATGAGAAGTGTGACAGAATCTACTCAAAGGTAAATATAAAAAAAGTAATTAATATTTTTAAAAAATTATCAAATGATAGATAATATTAGGCAAATTTTTTTTCCTACAAAGTCACTTATTCATTGGTGGAGGGAGTAACTAAAACTTTTGCTAGAATTTGATGTATCAATATAAGTGTGCCTTTGAAAACACATATATTTTCTTTTGGAATGTTTTTTTTACATTAAAAAGTAGATTTGAAGATCAAACGCGTGACAGAAGATGCCATATATAATAAATAGTTTTGCTATCTTGTGTGCTAGGTAGGATTTTTTTTTTTTGGTCAATATAACTAATATTATTTATAAAAAGGATAAACATACTTAACTTTTTAAATTTCGGGAACAAATTTAAAGCATATTTAATCATAGAAAAATTGAAAACGAAAAATAAATTGAAGGATGAATTAATTAATTTTACTTGACTAAAATCAAGGCGAACCAGAGAGACAGAGAGAGACGAAAAGAGAGTACTTTAAATTATGAGAGATACAAAAACAAAATGATATTTTTGTATTTTTTTTATAGTGAAAGTATTTATCATCCAGAATAGATATAAGCTTTAACGAATTTCATATACCATTGTGCTTTGTATGAATTTTATTCATTGTTATTTTGATAATTTATTGTTCTTGATATTTTTTTTTCATTTTTTTATTGAGTTTATTGAATCGTTATGAGAATATGATCGAGACATGTTTTACTGCACGTTCCAATAAATGTCGTGTCACATTATTTACTAGTTACAAGTTTTTATTTTGGCCAAGCTCATTACAATTTTGATAATACTGTTCTGGGAGCCTAAAACTTTTCTATTATTTTCCGTCATGGTTGGCGAAACCATGCAAGGCTTGTCCACCACCCATTAACCTCAACTTTATCGGCCAGTCCACTGCATATTTTTCAAGATGGTGAAAATAGGTCAATTATACGTATACTTCCTCCCTTTCTCATTAATAATTGCTATCAAAAAAACATATAATTTTAATACATTGAAAAATCAATATATCTAGTCAAACACATTAATTTTGTAATATATCAAAATTATATAATTTTTTGAGAATGAATATTAATAAAAAAATTTGTAATATAACCAAAGGTCTCAACGCCTGAAAAATTGAAGCCCATGCCTCCTAAGAAAAACAAATCTCTCTCTCTCTCTCTCTCACAGACAGCAATGATTTGGTGCATTCAAGTGTTATGGAATCTTGTGAGGATGCAACCAGACCAGCTAAAATAGGGATCATTTTATCCTGGACCTGGCACTATGAAGACAAATGATGATCTCTGTGTTATTAATCATTGGATTGAAAATAACAAATAACTTATAGCCAAAAAGTTTTCAATCCAATGACTAAAATTTCAGTGACCATGGCTGGGACCTTTGTTTTATGCCTAAAGCAGACCTTCATTATGTTGGACTTGGACCGAAGGCGGTAGGACAATTATGGTCCTCACAAACTCTCCTCAAAATCGGAAGATAAGGGAAAAAGAAAAGCTTCTCTAGATCGGTCATTGATGCAGTAATTTTTATTCATTATAATTGACAAAAAAGAAAATTTGTATCTGAAATCACTTAATTATATATTATATAAATTTTATCAAACTGATAATATATCACTTTAAAAATCAATTCATTTTAAAGAGCTTTGTTCTTCTTCTTTTATCAGAAATCTTATAATTGATTCTTCCATTTTTCACCCGCCTTTTTTCTTTTTTCTTCCTGATAAGCAATATGGATTTAGAGTTGGTCCCTCACTGTTGTGTTCAGTGGTGGCCTCAAGCACCAAAGTCAGTACATGCTTCCAGGGTCAAAGATACCGTCTCGTGTACTTGATCGCAAGTCATTGCCTATGGCGGTGATAAAAAAGATTGCCCGGTGAATTTTCTTTTTTGGCCATTATAACTATTGAATGATTGCTAAAAAGGGGAAAAACTTAAGATTAGAAAATTTTATGGGAATATAACTAGTGATATTATGCATTTCAAATATTATTTTTTCACTTAAATCAACAAAACATTAATTATAGCGGAGATGAGCGTAGATTTTTACAAACATCAAAGAGATTTAATAATAATTTCGTAAATGAAAAAATATGAGCGTAATTATGTCAAATATTAAGAAATGCCAATGTATTTCAATCTATAAAATATGCTTTGGTCGATGCTTCTTATAAATAAATTATTGTTGGGCCTCATTTGTATAAAAAGAATAGAATCGAAATATGTAAATGTATAGAAGATCCCTCGTATTAATCATTTTCATAAAATTTGAGATCTCATGAACTTGAATTAACAAATAAGCAGATCTTATGGGAATGTCTAAAGGATTTCTTAAGGAAGCTTTTTCTAGTAGACTCAATGAGATTTTTAACTAATATTCTTCAATGCGACATGATGAAAGGAGTGAGAATCGAAAAATAAAATAAAATATAAAATACCTGTGAGGGATAAAATCTCACTCCTCTCCAAATATATCCTTTTTAGTAAAGAAGTTATCAACTTCAAACTAATATATAATTAACTTTTAGATAAATTCCCGTGAAAAGGAGACTTTAGTATATTTAAATTACCTTATAAGTGGACCACTGCATATAACTTTTATGATAAGTATAAATTAAATGAGTAAAAGCTAAAATAAAATTAACACAGATTCGATTATGTCCAAATGAAAATGCGGTTGTGTGCTCCACCAGAAAAGAACATACTGTTGTGTGTGGTTGTACACGCGATTAAAGTGTATTCCACACAAAACATGAAAGAATAACTTTGTTTAACTTGTCCTACCATTTTCGCTTGTGTACATATGCAAATGTTACATGCCTCCTTGGCTTTCATTCATTATTGCATAATAATGATTTTCTTTTTTTGAATTTTTATGCAACTCAGTCTTTGGCTCAAATCCTTACCTGTCCATAATTATATTTAACTCAAATTGATCGTTTGTGCGCATATATATAATACATAGGCGAAGGAGGATATGTTGGAAAGTATGTTTGTAACTACGTGGTGACTAAATCTTGGCCATTTAAAATTTAAATGAGTAAGTAAGATTGAAATTAGTTATTAAATAGAAAATGTTCTATAATAATCCATATGTATTTTAATATTTATATATATTTGATTTACCCAATCTATCCTCCACTACATTCATCTTTGATCTCACCCATGACTTTGATTTTTGGACGTGCTTCTCTGGCTTGTAACGGTGCGGTGAGCAGTCCACCTTTCATCCCCACAGACCGCACCACCATCGCCCTATTGGCCTACCACTCCATTGCCTTTTTCATCTTCCTCTCACATCCCTCGTAGTCCCTCTTCACTTTCACCTCCACCGTCTGATCTCCATCCATTGACTTCATAACATCACATCACACCAACTCAACTCAACCACCTACATTGGCTCCGTGATTGTTTGTTAAACAAATTTCTTTCTCTATCTTTTTTCCTTTCACTGCTCTCCCTTTATCTGCCTTCAATTGTATCTTTCTATTTTGTTTTATGTTTTTTCAAGTTCTATGGCCAAGTTCGATGTTGTGATTTGAAGAAGGGGCTTCTAAGTTTGGGGGGATTTTTGAAGAGATGGTAAAGGGAAATGACAAAATATGACCGAAAATAGAGGGAAATGACCACACATACAAACTAGTAATTAAGATTTCAGGTGATGATTTGCAAATGATGATTGTTATGGTGACAGTGGTTCACGAACATGAATCTGATCAATAAATCTCTAGGGAAATTGCTCATATGACTACGATCTTCTCTATATCTTCTAGAACTTGTGGCGTTGAAATAACAAATGGAAATAAATAAATAAAGTTTTCTTTTTAAGGAATTTGAAATTCATGAGAACTTGAAATTGAAGCGGATTTGTGGGTAACCGAAGGTTGATGATGATATCAATGATTTGGGTTGACATGTTTGAAAAATATCAATGAGCTGGTTGTTGACGGATGAGGTGATTATAGGAGGGAGGCCGGGGTGGATACTGGTGGATTGGGATGATGAAGAAAGAGGAAGGAAGAGAAATGAAATAAAGAATAAAATATTAATTTGTTTGTCTTATTGAATGTTACAATAGTTTGTTACCATGCGATTTTAAATATGCTTGGAAGCACATAAGCATTCAGCCTATAAAATCTCAATTTAGCCAACAGATTTACAGTGGAGAACAAACTAGTTTATTAATTTGGAAAGTCCTACCGCGCTCCTTCAAATTTCTTAAATAATGATAAATCAATCCCTCAAATTTGAAAAGCTTCATCATGATCATTTAAATTTTAGGAATGGGAACAAGTTAGTCACTTGATCAAATTGTGTCTAAGACGTTAATAGAAATATCCGTATTTCATATCACTCGTTTACATGTACATTTATTTTTCACATAAGATCCTAATTTAGCTCATGATGAGCATTCATGGAGAAAGAGAGAGTATTGTACTGTCCATGTCTTTTGAGAAAAGAAATATAATAACTCCAACAACCTGTTTGGAAAACCCTTAGAATTCAATTCTATAAGAAATTAAATTCAATTCCTTATTTTGGAAAAAATTTAACCCAAAGAATTTAAATTATGTGAGAATTGAATTGCATAAAAAACCACCTAAAGTAAATTAGACCGAAATAGGTGTGATTTGTTGTTGGATTTGAGCTCAAGTAATGAAATGTCAATAATATCCTTGACTGGTCATCCTCTTCCTCTCTCTCCCCTTTCTTCATCATCCTTTTCCCTTACATCACACGCTGCTCCTTTTCCTTTCTAGTTTTTTCACAGTCTAGTTCCCTTCCTTGTTGTCGAGTATTTTTTCCGTTTCTCCTTTTTCTCGCAATTTTCCCACAACTTCAATCCCTTGTCTCAATTTGAAGTGAGAGAAAAAAATCTAAACTTAGGGTGCACTATTATTGCTCTGATTTGGACAAAAAAAATCTAATAGTGTTAGACCCAAAAAATAATTACTTCAAACCTTCACTACATATGCACACACAAAATAGTTCCAAATCTCGTTTTTGGTGAATAGTTCGAGATTTTCCATCTTTTCAGACGGATATACGTGTGTCATAGAATTGATAAACCTCTTTTTAAAATTAATAATTTATTTTATTGTTAAAATATGATCTGTTAATTCATTCCAACCAGTCTATAAAAAATCCTTCTTATGAGAGCAAAAGGAATATAAGAACTTTATAAATCTCTATTCTTCACAAAATAAAAGATAACTTAAAATTAAAATATTTCTTTTATGCCAAGAACTATGATGAGAGAGAAGATGAAGAAAAGAATCTAAACGATCTCATTTAGAGGAGTAGGACAAGTTAATAGGACATGTGAATATAATCGAGTGAATATTTCTAACTATGAGTGGGACAAGTTAGAATTGACTATAAAAATTAATGATATACTTAATTAAGTTAATAGGACATGTGAATATTTCTGTTAATGACTAAGATGCCAATTTAACGAATGGATTAAGATACTTTTATCTCTTAAATTTGATGAATTATGAAGTAACTTTTCAAATACAAGGGGTTAAATTGATGATTTAATCTATAATAAATGACATGCAATAAAGTAGACGTATTCAAAGTCTCAAGCCAAAACAACAGGACTTGAGACATGAAACATGATGGCGAGACTGTGTGGTCTGCAACAAAATAAAAAGCTACCCTCCAAGCATCATATGGATTCATGGGGTCAACAAGTAATGATCCAACATGCAGCCTTCCAAATTATAATCGAGTGTGTGCTTTGATCAAACCTCAGTTCATGGATATGATTTCATGTGGGACCCAACTAAGCTCCAAGTCCAGGATATCATCATCACACACAATCACTGCTCCAATTGCCATCTCAGGTTTTGTCCCTCTCACACGCAATATATAATCCAAATTATTCGCATCATCCAAAGCCAGGCTGCACCCCCACCCAAAAAAGTGAAGCATCATGATCAAGATCCTACGACACACACACATGACACACCCTTTGCCCTCTGTTCATGAAATCTCATGATTTGAAGTTTTGAACTCATCAACAGCTACATCCCTCTGGCCCACCAGTCAACTAGATAATCTGGTAGATCAAGAACCACTGAATCATACCACAAATCCAGCACCAAGCAACCAGGGTGCATGGATAATAATAATAATAATAATAAAATAAAAGAAGTGTTGCACAAGGAAAGTGGACCCATATATGGCCAAAGCCATTGAATCGACCGTTACGAAGCTTAACCAAGTACTAAGCCAACGGTGACTGTTATCCATATCTTTAAAGTGCTAGTTTTTAGCTTAATCTTGATACATGATCGTATAAATTCGATTAAGCCACGGATTAATTATGTATTATTATATTAATAAAAAAACTAACTTTGTCACATTATTTATAGACATGAGAATATTTAATTTGATAACATAAAATAAAATTTTTTTTACAACCAATGTATTTAAATTAAATCTTTTTTATGTGTAACTTTTAAGATAATGATATCTAATTCAATAATAATATAAAATATTTTACATTGATATGTATCCAAATTAAATTTGATATTTTTGTGAACACAAAGATAAGAACACACATTGATTTTTGACTTCATCAATTATTAATATATACTTAGTGTGCTTTTCTATATTTATAATAACTCATGTTAGAGATATAGTTAAAATTTTGATTAAATTTATTATCAGAATGAAGCATCACACTTCTAAACATATAAATAAAGAAAAGAGAAACAAAGAGAATGTACTTCTTTATTTTATTCAATAATCATCATATTTTCTTTAAAAAAAATTTAACTGATGTAAATTTTTTTATTGTTGTTTTTTTAAATAAAAACTTTTCTATTTTGCTCAATTATAATAACACCCATCAAAGATGTTTTATTTTTTCAGTAAAACATTACTCCCGTCATAACATTACTCGCTTGGATAAAGATTTCTGTGACATTTACATTTAACGAGAGAGAGAGAGAGAGAGAGAGGATAACACCGATGGGAGCAGCCTGCAGGAGAGAGGACTGCAAGTTCGAATTACTCTTCTTCCTTGTATGATTGCCTTTATGAGCCTCAGGACCTATTTTGGACTCATCATTCATCACGCCTCTCTCTCTCTCTCTGACTCATAGCTTTAATATTTTTTTTTGGTTTTCTTTCCCTTCCTTGTTTGTTTGTTTTTGCATATAAGGCCGTGCTACATGCCATGCCCCAGGCTAGCTGCAACAAGCAGCAGTAGACAGAGAGAGAGAGAGAGAGAGAATAAGGAGACAGACAACAAATTAAAAGCAAAGGAAAGAGAGAGCAAAGCCTCTTTTACACGTGATAAAGAAAACACCAAAAGCTCTTTTGCATGCGTCTATAAAATTCATCATCATCATCACCATCTCACTTTCTCATCTACCCTTTTCTTTTCTCTCATTTTTTTCCTCCTGCCTCTTCCATCGTTGAAAAATCACAACACCCTATCTTCTAGTTTTACCCTCCCTTTGTTCCTTTCACTTCTACATAAATTAACCATAGTTAGACATAGTTCCTAAAAGCCTTTAATTTTTTTTCCCTGTTAACAAAGATAGAAAGGGTAAGTTCAAGTTATGATCTTTTTCTTTGACATTATAATGGTCATGGTCACTGGATGAGTGAGCTTGTTGGCTTGCTTCGGTGGGGTTTCATTTTCTGTTTGTTTTGACGTTGTTAACACTTCAAGGCATTTAATAGAAGAGAGCATGTTGCTTTGCATTACTTTTTATTCTTTTAAAATTTTTCTCTTACTTCAAATCTTCTTGACAGTGATTTTGCCCCCTTTTCGATGTTTATTCCACTTAGGATGTTAGTAATGTTCTTGCGTTGTTTGTTTTCTTCTGGTTGTTTTATTCTCTTATCTAAGGTTGTCTTTGTAGGTTTCAAACCTGTCGTCACAACTATCAACTCCTTATTCTAGCGTTTTATTTTTCCCTTGGAGTATTTTTTGTTGCTGTATTCTTTGGTGATTTTCAGTTTTTGGTGGGGGACAGCCCTATGGAGCTCGTTTTGTCTTCCGGGTATTTCCATTTTTCTGGGTTTTCTAATATGTCTAATCACATTTTTCACTCGCAATTCCTCTCTTCCTTGCACACGGTGATTGCTTTGCCCACTTCACAGTCCAAGTGTTTATTGCTTGCTTTGTCTTTTGCTCTTTGTGAAATACCGTGTTACAAAAACATTGTTCTTGAGCTCTGAATTTGCATTGGGATGGTTTTTTCTGAAACTTTAAGCACAAGGCCAGAAGAAAATGTTGTCAAATTTTGGTTTTTTGGTGCCTAATTTTACTCAATGGTTCCATCACAATCACCCATTTTTGGGTTTGCTTGCTGAAACAAAGGTGACTTGTTGGATTTCTCACGTTTTGCAAAGGAATAGTAATGTTTTGCATTCTTAAACAATGCACCGTCCTTCACAGTTTCACCCTTTACTGTTACTCACTTTTTTGCATCATCCATTGATCACGCTCATCATTCACTCTTACTTTTACACTTTACAGCAATTGCTACTCATTTGAGTGGCCTGCATTTCGCAAGTTGGTTGAAACAATTGACACTGTTTTGCAGATATATAAGTGAAAACCAAACGTGAAATACTGGTTTTTTGCTGAAGCTTCGTGTCACCTTTGACAAGGGTGCTTCTTCTTCTGTGTATCCATTCCATCAGCACTCATCAAAAAGCAAAACATGCCTGTGAGGCAGATGAAGGAAAGCTCTGAGCAACACCTTGTGATCAAACCCCATTTGCAGAATCCAGTCAAGAAGGCCCCTAGAGCTGTTCAAAATGGCAAAGGTCCACCACCACTGCCACAAGAGCCCCATAACCAAGCCTCGCCTACTCAGGGAAGGAACAAAGGAAGGAGAAGAGGCAGAGGGGGCAGAAAATCTGACCAACGAGATGTTTTGATGAGGCCCAGTTGCGGGCCTTGCACTGTTGTGGCAAATGCCGCAAATGGGTCTGTGCAAAATGGCTGTAGTGTCTCTGGTGACATGGAGATGGGTTACCCCACTTCAAGCAAGTCCTTGAGCTTTGCTCCTAGGCCTGGTTATGGACAAGTTGGGACCAAATGCATTGTGAAGGCTAACCACTTCTTTGCAGAGTTACCAGACAAGGACTTGAACCACTATGATGTAAGCTTCTTTCCCTTGCTGTATTTATCACTCTACTGAAATATCCTTCTACAAAATAAAAAACAAAAAATTAAATTGGGTATTCTGAGTGATACAGCTATTGCTGTGGCCGCTGGCCCGTATGGAAGTATTAACTTCATCCAGTGATTTTCCTCTTATATGTGCTGTTCAATTGCAGAAGCAATTGAGTGGTGGGTTCTGTTTATGCCGTGTCCTTTTCTTGTAGTGTCATCTTTATGAGTGCTTAAATTTGGCCCTGAGGTTTTGTTGTTCTTATTGCTGCCTTTGCTTTAATAGCATTCTCTTTTTTATTTTTATTTTTTCCAAGTAGGTCTCTATTACCCCAGAATTGTCTTCCAAAGCAGTGAACAGGTCCATCATAGCTGAACTTGTGAGGCTTTATAAAGAGTCTGACCTTGGGATGAGGCTTCCTGCATATGATGGCAGAAAAAGTCTGTACACAGCAGGGGCGCTTCCTTTTTCCTGGAGAGAGTTTAGGATTAAGCTTGTTGATGAAGAGGATGGAATTAATGGCCCCAAGTAAGGTTTATTATTAGCCCATCACCACTTTAAAAACACAGAACATAAACCACAACATACTTTTCACTTGGACTTGAGACACAAACATGATGGACTCAGATTTTTCCTTTTTCTATTTGTGTTAGAATAAGGTCAATTTCAACTGACACTTGGGCCATTTTTCAGAAGGGAAAGAGAATACGGAGTGGTGATCAAGTTTGTTGCTCGGGCAAACTTGCATCACTTAGGGCAATTTCTTGCTGGTAAGCGTGCTGATGCTCCACAGGAGGCACTCCAAATTTTCGACATTGTACTACGAGAGTTATCATCTAAGAGGTATCACTAACAAATTAGTAATTGAGCGAAAATGTGAAACTTGAGTGCTTATGTTTTTTCTCATGAAAGCTGCATTTTGTTAAGGTTTTGCCCCATTGGGAGGTCATTCTTTTCACCTGATATTAGAACACCACAACGTCTTGTCGACGGGTTAGAATCATGGTGTGGATTTTACCAAAGCATTAGGCCTACTCAGATGGGCCTTTCCCTCAATATTGGTATATTGCTCACCCTAGATATCATTTCCTAATGATAGTACAATTTAACCTTAAAATTTCTCTTCCTTATCTTCTTGCATTTGATAGATATGGCTTCTGCTGCATTTATTGAACCTCTTCCAGTAGTGGAGTATGTTGCGCAGCTGCTAGGACAGGGTGTGCTGTCAAGGCAATTGTCTGATGCTGATCGCATTAAGGTACTTAGTTATATGAACAAAGCTTGTTCAGTTCCTTTTTTTCTTGTTAATGCTGTAAAATTTACAGAGCTGCTTTAAGATGGCTAACAGATTAAGAAAGCCCTTAGAGGAGTTAAAGTTGAAGTAACACATAGAGGGAGTGTAAGAAGAAAATACCGCATTTCAGGTTTGACTTCTCAACCAACACGAGAACTTGTGTAAGTAATTCTTCCTGGTCTAGTCCTACACTAAATTCAAAGGATTTTAACGGTTTCCCTCTAGTTAGTAATGAGAATGTATCTCTTTAGGTTTCCTGTTGATGAGAACTCAACAATGAAGTCAGTTGTTGAATACTTCCAAGAGATGTATGGTTTCACTATAAAATACACTCACCTTCCTTGCCTTCAAGTTGGAAACCAAAAGAAGGCTAACTATTTACCTATGGAGGTGGGCAAAGTTTCTGGAAACTGAAGTAATTGATCTTCTTGCTCATAGTTATCTTCATTATTCTTATGTGCTTCTGGTTCCCCAGGCTTGCAAGATTGTTGAGGGCCAACGGTATACAAAGAGGTTGAATGGGAAGCAAATCACTGCTCTCCTGAAAGTTACATGCCAGAGACCTCGGGATCGGGAAAATGACATTTTGAGGGTATATATAAAATAAGTTAATTAAGGCATAACAACAACACCAAGTAAGCCTTGTGCCACTAAGTGAGGTTGGCAAGTTAGTTAAAGCGTACTGCATTATTAATTCTTGACTATAAAAAATGGAAACTTTGCACCCCTGCCTATATTTGGTTGAATTAGCTGTTTGGGAAATGAAGGATCTTTAAGTTATTATTGTTCATGATTCCTTTCCAAAGTATTAAACAGATTAATTTCATCATGTGTCGTTCACTCCAAGAAAGTCAGAATCATACGAAACTCATCACCACATCAGGGTTTCAAACAATGTCATAATTCTAATGTTCAAATATCAGTTCAAAGCATTTGGAGGAGTTCTCGTGACAAATAAAACCTCCGATCACATCCATAAAGTTTGTTAAAGAAAGATACAGTCAACTATGTTGCTTAATATTGTCATGTGTGTATAAATGTGTATATATACATGATATTCTAGAAGCTACATAATTCTGTTGGTCCTTTATGGTAATAATATATTTCTGTTTACAAGCAGACCATCCAGCATAATGCTTATGACCAAGATCCTTATGCGAAGGAATTTGGTATTAAAATAAGTGAAAAGCTAGCTTCTGTTGAAGCACGAATTCTTCCGGCCCCTTGGGTAATGTGCTTCTTCTCCAAAAAACGTGAGATGCTGAAAGTAGAATCTATTATTTTCCCTACTATTCATTGATCTGTAGCAATTCTTCTTGCAGCTTAAATATCATGAAAGTGGGAAAGAAAAGAATTGTTTACCCCATGTTGGTCAGTGGAATATGATGAACAAGGTATTTTACATTGACATTACAACTAGATGATTCTCAAACAGTAGTAAAGTGCAACTGTTGTAACCTTATTTTGCGTAATTCTTTCATCCAATTTAATTCAAGTTATGAATTTCCAAGGTATATGCTATTCTTGTTTAGCCTGGAGTTTTGTTTGATATCTTTTGACACTGGTTTTATTGTCTCCTGATACTTGAATGATGCAGAAAATGATTAATGGGATGACTGTTAGCTGGTGGGCATGCATAAATTTTTCATGGAGTGTGCAAGACAGTGTTGCCCGTACTTTCTGTAGTGAGCTTGCTCAAATGTGTCAAGTATCTGGCATGGTAGTTTTCCATTTGCTGTGTTTGAAGTGCAGAGAAAAGATTCCTGAGATTCATTAACATGGGTTTTTTTTTTTTCTTCTTCTTGTTGTAGGAGTTCAATCCTGAGCCTGTTATCCCCATATATAATGCCAGGCCTGAGCAGGTGGTGAAAGCTTTGAAGCATGTTTACCATGTGTCAATGAACAAAACAAAAGGAAAGGAATTGGAGCTTTTGTTAGCAATATTGCCCGACAACAATGGCTCTCTCTATGGTGAGTCACATTGTTTGATAATAAACGTAGATTATTGTATCAATCAATGATCACCGTTTGCTTCAGCTGATGGAATATGTGTGTGTGTTCATCTGGATATTCATATAAAAATCTTTTGTTTTCAGGTGATCTCAAGCGTATTTGTGAAACCGAGCTAGGTTTAATTTCTCAATGTTGTCTGACAAAGCATGTCTTTAAGATCACTAAGCAGTATTTGGCTAACGTGTCTTTGAAGATCAACGTAAAGGTTTGTGTTTCCTTAAATCTCAAAACATGAAATAACACTTTCCTGAGTAAAGATTTGAACTCCAGTTTCTTTGACAAGTCTCTCTCCTTGCTTTTTTCTCCACTATTGCATGAATAGCCTTTTTTTTGTCTGTAAATACATATTACTTCTTAGAAGTTGATAGCTCAGTCAAGGCAATGTCATCTTTAGGATTTGTGGGATTAACATCCCAACCCAAGCCACCTGTAAGTTGATGCAGATCTGAGAAGCAATAAGTGCTTTAGGGTATTCTCAAGTGCTTTAACCTACAGAAATAATGATGCATACATTTCATTTTATTGTTAGTTTTTAGTTTTTACTTAAAATCTACTGCCGCGTTAAGACAATGTTTGCATCCCTACTCTATGGACATAAGTCAAAATTACTCTCACTTCTCTGAAATGCTTGTAACAACTAATTAATGATAATTTAACCTCCTCTTGATGCAGATGGGAGGTAGAAACACCGTTCTTGTTGATGCTGTAAGCTGCAGAATACCATTGGTTAGTGACATACCAACTATAATATTCGGAGCAGATGTTACTCATCCTGAAAATGGGGAAGACTCTAGCCCCTCTATAGCAGCTGTATGATTATCTAATCTGTTTGTCTTGACTTTTCAACATTGCAATGATTATTGATGGTTTTGGCTACTAATATGCATTCTATGCTATAGGTAGTAGCTTCCCAGGACTGGCCTGAAGTGACAAAATATGCAGGTTTGGTGTGCGCTCAAGCTCATAGACAGGAACTTATACAAGATTTATACAAAACTTGGCTTGATCCTGTTCGTGGAACAGTTAGTGGTGGCATGATCCGGTAATAGGATTATGAATTTCACTTTCATAAATCTAAATGTTGTTCTTTGTTATTATATATAATATAATATGACTTTCACTTTCCTCGTTTAACTCAATATTTCTCTCGTGTCCTTTTTGTGCAGAGATTTGTTGGTTTCCTTTAGAAAGGCCACAGGACAGAAGCCACTAAGGATTATATTTTACAGGTCTGCAATCTGTATGTTTGTGATGCAAGGTCCGTAATGCATGTTGTATAACAGAAATATTAGTTGTTTGAGCTGGCATAGATTTTTTATGGCAAGTGGCATCATCCTTGATTCTGGTAACACTTAATTAGAAATTGACGATCCTTGGTTTTCGAAATAATTGGATCTGTGATTTAGTATTAGTACTTTTTAAACACAGTTGTGGGGCATATTTCACTTAGTATTACGAGTTAACATGTCCTATAATCTGCCTACCTAGTAGCCTGGCTTTCTGAAACACTCTAGTTTGTCAAAACTATTAGTCTCCAGTGTATTGATGAGAACTTTGAACAGGGATGGTGTAAGTGAAGGGCAGTTTTACCAAGTTCTACTTTATGAGTTGGATGCAATCCGGAAGGTCAGAGTGGTCTCCTCACCATCATACATCATAATAGATCTTTCCATAACACAGAAATATTCTGATAAGCAATATCCTATGCAGGCATGTGCTTCTTTGGAACCAAACTATCAACCTCCAGTAACTTTCATAGTCGTACAAAAAAGACATCATACTCGATTGTTCGCGAATAACCACAGGGACAGGAACAGTACAACCAAGAGTGGAAATATATTGCCTGGTATGTTGAATGTTCCTGAATTGCTTATACTCATAGATGAGTCATTCTCTTCAGATAAAATTGATTGTCTAATAAGTAAGACTAAGGTTTTCCTGCTTTTGATGTTCTTTCAGGGACTGTAGTTGATTCAAAAATATGTCATCCAACAGAATTTGATTTTTATCTCTGCAGTCATGCTGGCATTCAGGTAGTCTTTTTTTTCTTCCCTTTCTTGTATAGAAGGGTTTATGATTTTGATGACTGATATGAAATAAAACATTTTTGTGTGGTTGATACCAGTCACTGTCAGATAGTTATGGGGCAAGTGAGAGCATAAGGTGGTTTTTATAGGTTCTCCTTATTTATATGTTGGGCATTATGGAAATCCTCAAGCATTCACCTGAAATGGAGGGATTAGGGTGGAGGAGTCCCACTTTTTCCCCGTTGTCATCGGTTTTTTGATACTTGGCTCATAGCTCTAGGATGGACATGAGAGATTTATTTGAGTATTGAACCTTTAATCTCTGTTTCTTGGCCTAGGAAGAAAAAATAAATTAATCTATATTAGCATGTCTGTCTAAAAGGATATGGACTACTTAATTCGAGCTGTGTGAAACTCAAGATTTCCTTCACTAACGTTTCTAGCTAGCACCTAGTAGGCACTCCATGGCATATAAATCTAAACCACTAATTTGTCTCAATTATGGTTTCTATTCTATTATCGTGCAGGGTACAAGTCGCCCAGCTCACTATCATGTCCTATGGGATGAAAACAATTTTACAGCCGATGGAATTCAGTCTTTGACAAACAATCTCTGTTATACATATGCCAGGTGTACCCGATCTGTATCTGTCGGTAAGCCTGTTAAGTTCATCTTTGGCATTGCATTTTTTGCTTGAAGCCCGGTCCTTAACCCTTACCAGTTACCATTAGCAGCAGAAGCTAGAAATTTTACAGTGTGGTCAAACTTAAACTGATGAAATAGAGCATTAAAACATTTGGGGAAGACGTGCTGTGATTAGTTATTTATTACTATTCCATAGCGAGTTAAAAGAAATCATGAAAAGTTCATCAATTTATATTTGCTTTTGACTTTTAGCATTTTTGCAACCTTAATAGAGTAGAATTATTCAGTCTTTGTTTCTCCTTTATATTTGTCTTGGTTGAGATTTCAACTTTCTTTGTAAACGACAAATTAGATAAGTTCTTCATATCCTTGCTATTCAATCTCAAATCAAGCAAAGACAAATCAATATGTTTTTGGATATATGTACACATTATTAACATACAAGTTAGTTATCTTGAGAAAATATCTACACGTTCTTGCTTTGGGAATTAGATGACAAGAACGTAAGGAAATCAATGCTAATCTTGTCCTTCTGGAAAATATAGAACTTGATGGACTTTCTTCTTGTGCAGTTCCTCCAGCATATTATGCACATTTAGCAGCTTTTCGAGCACGATTTTATATGGAACCAGACCTGCAGGAGAATGGCTCCACAGGTGGTGGTCATGGTTCCAAGGCGACGCGGCCGGACGGAGACTGTGGTGTCAAGCCATTGCCAGCTCTGAAAGAGAATGTGAAGAGAGTAATGTTCTATTGTTAGATTATGCTGAAGCTTGGGAATGGTAGATGAAGCAAGCATGGTCATCAAATATACATGCACCAAACACAATACTGGAATGCAATGTTGACTTCACAAGCCATTACTTGTACATTAGTGGTTCTCTTAGCATAGTGGCAAGTTCTCCCATAATAGATCAATGATTAGGCTTAGTTTGGGATAGAAAGTTGGAATCACACCCTTCATATATAGGTTTAGAGCTGCTAATAAAGGTGGCATCTAGTCAGCCATTTGTAAACAAGGTTGTGAGTCAGTCAATCCTCAATGTGTAAAATTTTGCCTTAAGCTTTAATATAAATGATAAAGAGTAGAGATTCACTTAATATTTTCGGAGTAGTGAACTGAAAAGCTTTTGTGCTGCAAAATATAATTTCTGGTCAAGTAATTTAACGCAGAAATTCATTGGCATCTCTCTCCAGATAAATATGTATACAAATGAACAAGTTTTATTATCAGAAAGGAACTTTTTTGAAGTTGATTCTACTAGCACTTTATTTTTCTTTTTACACCAATAAGGTTATCGTTATTTTTTACATTTTTAATGCATTAAAATTAAATTTATATGTTAAAATAAGCTTAACTGCTGGTAACTTGTATACTAAAGGAAACTTAACTACTTACCGTTATAAAGGGATGGAATATTATAAGGGACTCTTGGAAATGACATGTAAATTTAGACTGTTATATCCATTTTTTTTAACCCATGATACCAACTGTTTGACGCTGTAAAGTTTAAAGATGATGATAACTTTTCATGGATATGACCTTTATTTAGATCTCAGTTCCCCCTATTAAGAACCGGTGTGCCTACTGTTAATTGCCTCTGATTTAATTCATATTAACCCGGTGTTTCCTGCTAGTCCATTCTCCCACCAGGCTAGCTGTGGCCTTCTGCCTTATATATATATATATATGCCCACACGTATGAAGTATGATATATTTTGATACTCTAAAGTGTCAAGCCCTATAGGGTAACCATTATATTGTGGTGATGAACGGTGTCTCACTTGAAAGTTTTCATAGTTAATTATTATAGAATGGATCTCAATGGCTCATTGAAGATAGGGATGATGATGATGTTAATGTTGATAACTAAATTCTGGTTATATAGAGGAACCACCACTTATTTGTAAATGATTCATTACACGCATTGCAATAAAAATGTAGAAGTAAAAATATTAAAATGCAAATGAAAAAATGATCTATATTTCTTATTTTTATACTTATTATTATATATGGAAATAAAATATTACAAAAATAAAATTATAATAAAATAAGAATTTAATTTTAATGTGTTGATAATATAAAAGTATTTTATACAGTTATCTATTTAATCGTTCTATTTAAATAACTTTTCAAATAGTGGATATAGGAATAAATCACTGTAACTTTACAACATTATATATTTGAATACATTATAGAACTCTTTTATATTATTAATATATCAAAATTAAATTCATAAAATAATTATTATAAAATAATCAACCAATAGAAATACAAAATAGTGTCAAATTATGCTAGATAACTAGCTATTAACTATGATAATTAAATTTTTTATTTATGATGATTATTTTAATATTTTAAATCTCATTCATATATAACATAAATTATATTTTTGATCTACAAACTCAAATTAAATTATATTTTTTTTATCTACAAACTCAATTTAGGTATGAAAAAAATATTTCTTACTGCATTTTTATGATATTGAATAAAATCTTTATAAGTTGATATAATCATATATGATTAGATGTATGTGTAGACTTATTTTTTTTTTATCAGTGGTGCATATAACATGAATTCTATTTTTGATTTACAAAGTCAAATTAGGTGATTAAAAAAATTTCTTGCTGCATTTTTATGATATTAAATAAATGTTTATATGCTTCATATTTTCAAGAATTTCAAAATTGAATATTTATGTAAGTAGTTAATTTTAATTATTTTTAATGATAAGCTAATACATTGTTGAATATTTATATAAACTTTTAATATTGAAAATGTATATAAATTAAAATAAATACTGAAAAAAAAACTTAACAAGATTTAGTTTATCCAAATTGCAAATGAAACATTCAATTAAGTATTTTTTTTCAACTAAAAATAATCACTTTCATAGAAACTACTCCCTCTATTTCTTAGCATGGATACTATCTTTTTTTTTAAAAAAAAAAATAGATATATATTATTTGAATTGAAAATCTTAATAACAATCCTTATGTATCTTTTTTTCCCCTCTCTTATCTTTCCATACCCCAGTATCTATAACTATTGACTCCACTCCCTTAAATATCTTGTACCGTACTCACCTCAAGATGCAAGAAAGTTTCTTTCCTGTTTCCAATCCCTTGGGACTAATCATTCTTCTTTGCGGAGTGGAAATTAAATTCTTGTGCATTTCTTGTTGGAGCACAGTCAATCCTCTTTCTCATTTCCTTAAGGTAGAGCATTCTATAAACTTCTACCCAAAAGTTCAAGAATTGGATCAATACGAAAATTTTATAGAATCATATATAGACTCTCCAATTGAGTGCGTAGGAATAATTCTTCTTGTTACTTGGAATAAATTGTAGGTTTTTGACAACAGTTTCATGGGCATAAAGGATTCTATCTGCATAATAATTTGAAATTGTGTCTTGACTATGAGTAGCTAATTTATTGTGCAAAATTAAAATATTGCATGCCAAAGACTAACACACACACAATTTTTTATCCATACTCGAGTTGCAATCAATTTTGAAATTAAAGATCAATATTTCAGTATGCGATTTGGAATTGCTACTCTATATTAGTGCCAATTGGTGATTCATTATATAAAAATCTCTAAAAATATCTATCCAGGAATAATTGAGAGATAATGACAAGCAAAGAGTTAGGAAACTCAAACCAGTGTCCCATTATGTCCTTTTTTTTGTTTTTGGGTCTGGTGCTGTTATGTCTATCTCACTGTCACAATAGATTGAAAGCTCTATATACTGTGATCTTACTAAAAAGAAAAGAAAGCATAGGAAAAAGGAAAAAAAATTTAAAGGCTTCAATACCCAAAAAAAAATTAACCAACATGCCTAAAGAACCCAAATGGACAAAAAGAGAGAGAAAAAAAGGGAGAGATGACATGCAAACATCTACAATAAACCAGATGAATATAACAACCAACAGTATATAACATGATGAAGACAGGGTTGATCACGGGCTAGTATTTGTTGTTAAAATGTACATATGTTGGTTATCATGATATCAATGCATCCATGAGATTATTACTGTAAGATCAATTTTTAGGAAGTGCCACGCTAACTCAAATCAGTAATCAATTCAAAAATCCTTGCAAGGAGATAATTATGTAGCGAGACAATGTAGGAGGATATAGCATTTTGTGTAGTTTTTATTTTCTTGATCTCGTTCCCACCAACTCGATGGAAATCTAATTAGAGAGGAAGCATTATTGAAAATTTGACATGAAACTTACAAATTAAAGTACATTATATATGGGTGATTGTTAGATGTAATAAAATGGAATAATTTACTATATATGGTCATCCAAGAATTAATGAGCATCTCACATCATTTGGTGGCAAAAATTATGCTCTAGCTAGCATGTTTCACATAATTAGAACTCCAAGTCCAAGATGCATTGCCATTGAGAAGAATAATGAAAAACAAATAGGCGACCAACCACGCCCTGTCCAAGTGCAATTGAATGGGAAAAAGTAAAATATGACTGGGAATATTGTACATGTTGAACAAACTATTAAAACACATAACGTACAAAAAGCAAGCAAATGAAAAAAAAAATGAGGACTTTATGTGATGGCTTAGAAGTAGTACCAGCATCTACACACACTGAGAGTAGGAAACTTACCATACACACGCACACACACACATTCACATGTCAAAGTAAGAAAATACTTACACCTATGCAATATATGAATAGATTCAAAGGTTAGAAAGAAACAGAAGATGAGCAACAGAAAGAAATAGACAGCAAATGATGAAAAACATAAAGGCCATTAAAAAATCCTAACGATGCCAAATTATCTTAGTAAGCATAATATTTAATCAAGAAACACACAGCAGTTAACTAAACTAAATATCCATTATGCTTATTCTACTTATGGTATGCATGCATCAAAATAGATTTCCAGAAGATTTCCTTTGTTTCCATATCACTTCTTTTAAAACTATCAACATAGAATCTACTTGTTATAAAATGCATTTCCGTGGACAAATTCATCATTACACAGTATATATATTCTTATCATGTACAAAAATGTCCACATTCTGAAACTAAGCCAGAAAAGCTGTACACAGATCCTAGCAAATATGAGGAAAGTAATGGAGATATTGAGAATCTACTATGACTTCAGCAATGGAATACTTACTTTGTACCATTAAGCATCTGCCTACGATCAAGCAGCATATATATATATATATATGTATATGTATGTATGTATTCATATTGAAGAAGATGTGTGTTAGTACACACCTGTGCTGTGAGGCACATACATGCATTATAATCAACCCTTAAAATTAGGAAATAAAGCAAGTCAATTAAGCCACCAAAAGAAATCGGCAAAATTCACAGAACTTCAGAACCTCTTTTTACCTCCTCTCACTTTCAACTACCTGTCATTCTCTCTTGTGTTACATAGATATATAGACAAAAAATAAACCCTCTTTCAGGAAAAAAAAAAAAAAAGAAAGAAAACCCTAGCTAGATAGTGAATCCAAGTAAGAAAAATTGAATAGTTAAAAGAGATTAGGACTAATTAAGGATTATCTTTGAAACTCCACCAGAACATATATAGACCATCATGAACCCTAAACACATAACCATAACTACCAGCAGGTTAGAAAAGAAGAAAGAGAAATAAAGGAAGCCATGTTTTATAAATTAAGACAAAAGTATTGTATGGCAATTCCAATGCACAGGAGCAAGGAGGCTCAATCACCGAAGCACCAATCGGATTTTGAAATCAAGAATGATCCTCGCCGAGCCGTGCAATGCTTCTAATCCATATACACGCACACATATATATTAGTATTACCAAAAAATAATAATAACTAAAGGGAAACAAAAAATGATGAGCAGCACAAAATACAGAGAAAAGTCTGTAAATCCAAATGAGAGCAAAACAAGAACATAAGAACCTCTTTCTCAGTAGCTAGAACTTCTTTCAGGACTACAAACATAAGCTGAAAAATTAAAATCCTCAGTGGCCAAGAATAAACATATAAACTTGAAGCAGGACTAGGGTTCAATGGATCAGAAATTAGGGTTTTCAGTTCATGCGGCCAACAACTAGGTGAAGCTCCCACATGATCTGATCTTTCCCCAGCCACGGAGGGAAGTTAAGATCATGCTGGCAGCTTTAACCAATTATGGTCCATGATGATGGTGATGGTGATGATGATGAGAGAATTTAAGAAGGAGCGCTGCTGCTATAGCTAATAACGACACTAAGAAGAATTAAAGTGAGGCTTAATTGAAAGGGTTTGGACTGAGAAGAGAGTATAGGAAGGGCACTATTATATATAGCAGTTGTTTGGGAGATAGAACTCGTTGTGAAAATTGGAGTTTTACTTTTATCTTTATTTTTCCTTCTCTTCTGCGTGCTAATATTTGTCATCTATAGGTGAAGGAATATTATTAGGGGATAGTGAAAAGGCATCAGAGATATAATTTGAAATGAAAAACAAATAAAAAGAGGTAAAAAGTGGTCCCTAGTAATGCAAATTGAATATTGTCACGCCAACAAACACCATGCATTTTGCAGACAAGAAGATAGTGAGTGTTTTCTATAAATATTGCAATAGCATTAATTACTTTTCGTTTGGGTGCTAACAAAGTGGGGGACCCTTTATGTTCTCTCTCTCTCTCTCTGCGTGACTGTGAGAGGGAAAGCAGTGAGCATGAGCCCAAGGAAGAAAAGGATGCATCCACGGGGGGACCATTTTGCATGGCTTGACTATATATATATATCTCCCTGGGTAATGTTATCTGTACGTTAAAATTAAAAATAAACATTACTAATAAGCACTATAAAGAAGCATATAAAATATTTAATAGTGGTGATATATAATAAGTGATATCAAGACTGTTTCTTTTACGTAGAGAGTACATTATATTGCTATCTTTTTTAGATATATAATTATAAATAACATTTCTCTTATTCATAGTGGATTCTCTTGTACACACACTCGATCTCTCCAAATATCTATCCACTAGATATGTACGCATATCCTATAAATTAAAGGTGTTTGTGTGTACTGATCATATACATATAGCCAATCCCTTGCGAATTTTCCATTTGTTGGATACATGCTTAAGCTTCTGCTGGAGTGCCAGATGCATATATATACCATTTGCTGGAAACATTTGTATGCTGGATATTAAAAAAAAAGACTCGTTAGTTGGAAAATTAATGCCATCAAGAATCCTTTTTTCTTGTTATATCTAGACCTAGTGACATAATAGATCTAAAGTATATATGTCTTTTTCTAATTTATGCTTTGTGTGTTTTATAGATGTACTTTACTTTTTTGAGTGTTATTTGGACACCTACATGCATCGAACAGTGAAATGCAAACAAAAATTTCTTTTAAATGAAGAACACACAACATTCAACGGTAACAAATTTGTATTAGCACAGAATCCAAGATAAGGAGGATTAAAAAAACATTTTCCTTTAGCTTTTAAGGGTAAGGGTCTTATCAATTTACATATACTAATAGTATGAAGGGTGTACATATGTTACTATTTTCTCAGATGTTTTTTTGTTTAATTTTATTTAACTCAAATTGAAATTCATAAAGAGAAAACTTATTTAATGGGTAAGTATTTCAATTAATTTTCAAATTTTAACATTTTATTTATAGAGTTAAGATAGAATATGTGTCTATGTGTAGTCTTAAATATAAGACGGGCATGACAATTTAACCATGAATATTTTAATTTTGTTACATTTGATAAGTATTTAGCCATATCAAATTGCTCATAAAAAAAATACACAATACTATATGTTATATTCATTCCTTCTATCGGGTATTGTTTGACTAACTTGGTGAAGAAGAATGAAGCCACGTGGAGTGTATGTGGCTAAAACATAATGATAAGTAATGCAAGTATATTCTCTTTTGGGCTAGGTCATTTTTACATGGGTTCTTTAAAATGT
The DNA here is from genome assembly GCA_031216105.1 of Dalbergia cultrata. Classification (NCBI taxonomy): domain Eukaryota; kingdom Viridiplantae; phylum Streptophyta; class Magnoliopsida; order Fabales; family Fabaceae; genus Dalbergia; species Dalbergia cultrata. The sequence goes on from JAVHNL010000582.1 coordinate 60,816, forward strand.
GGAGGTGGCGGCTGTTTATGTGATTCTTTTTGAGGTTTTTCTTTGTGAAATTTGTGTGTAACAATGTGGATTAACCTAAGAAACCAAAGTTAATTACTAGAGAATATTTAAAGAAAAGGAGTTTCACATTGGCATAAGTAATAATTTACGGGTACTTAGTTTTTTCTTTTTAAAAAATAGAAATTAATTTTGATGTAAAATATTTTTACATTGTCATCTAATTAAATCATTTTATTTATATAACTTTTTAAATAGTAGTTATAGAAATTAATCACTTTTATTTATATGATAATACATAATTGGATTATTATATATAAAATTTTTATATCATTAATCCATCAAAATTAAACTCAATTTTTTTTTAAATAATCCAAAATAAATGCAATTTCAATATCACGGTTCGCTTCTAATAAATACACAACCGTTCAATGCAAAAACTTATAATTGAGATTTGTTTTCGAAAACAATTATAGTTGCCTTCATAGCTAGTGGCACATCCTTAATTTTTACATCCTCTAATTCTTATATTTAGGATATGATGTAGTATTGCGCCAGGGATTTAATTCCCAATTACTCATTTTCTGTCTTCTTTCTTTCCTGTTCCCATTAAGGGCATTCAATAATAACAACAACAAAAAACAAAAAATAGACTTTTTTTGGGTTACAACAAAAAGTAGAGTTTAAATATTAATAAATCACTAAAATACAAACATGTCAATGATGACAGTAATTCAATTTTTTTTATTGTACGTTTGCACCAGAATTTATTTAAATAATCCAAGTAAAAAATGTTATTTAAGAAAATTAAAAAAATAATCTGTTTATAATTTACAATGAATTTTAGATTCATGAATTTTTTACTTGGATGACATTCCGAATGCCATTTATGTGCTGACGGAAAAAAAAAATGTCATTATGTTAGAGCAAATTTCAGGTTTTTAATCCTTTTTTTCCCCCTTGACGTGAGTGTTTAATCTTCTTCTTGCCATTTACTTACTGAATTATTTTTCTGAAGCATTTTTCATAAATAAATGCTCCTATCACATATAAATGATTCATGCCCCTTTGATAGTTCGTCTAGAAAATCTTAACAATAGTACGTACATGCCCCTTAGTTTAGTGACAATTTTTCATGATGCAATTTAAAAGAGAAAAATTAATTTACAATCACCATGAGATTTAATTTAATTACAATAAACAATATTCCTCTATTTTACAAATCTATCATTTACCTTCTTTGAGATTTATTAAAATTATATTGACCTCCCTTATAAATATTAGCTCATTAATTTAAGTAAAAAAAAAAGATAACACATAACATACATACATACATATATATATGATTATTAATAACAATATTATAACATTTTAATAATATTTGACATATATATTAATTAAAATAATACCTTTTTTATCATAATTTATGATTATAAGTTAATAAAAAAATATTTTATTCAATTAATAGGTTAAATATTACCAAAATATCATGATTTCATTATTAATAATTATATATATATAATATTACTTTTTATCTCTTAAATTAATGAATTAATATGTGCACAGAAAGTTTGTGTAATTTCAATAAACTTCTAGAGAGATCAACGATAGTTTTATAAAATAAAAGAATGTCGAGTGCAATTACACGAAATCTCAAAAAAATAATACTGTAATTTTCTCTTTTAAAAAAATCATTAGTTGATGCAATTATTACAGGCTTATGGATAGAATAGGAATCTGGAGACTATAAAAAATGCAAGGATTTTATGCTGATTATTGTCGTTTGCATTTGCACCATCTATTGGCCACCAACGAATCGAGCAAATAAAACACCTTCTTACCTATCGATATTCTACTGCATAATTAACCAATCCTCCCAAGGCCCAAGTTAATCATACGTCTGATTATGTGTCTGAAAAATATGCGTATATCCATGGGCAATGCTATTTTGATATATATAAAAAAAAAGATTAATGTCCCATTTGATATTTAATTTATAATCATTAGATAAACTTATTAAATTGAGTAAGGATCACATTCTTATCTAATGATGATAAAATGAATGTCACGCATAACATTCATTTTTATTTTGAATATCAAAATAACATTTTCCTATATCTATTGATTAAAGATTTTTCTAATCATGATAAAAATGCAAGAAAATTAATAGCAAAGTGCACATTTATTAAAAGAGTAAGATTTCATATCTAAAAAAATATTGATAAAAATTTTGGTGACTCTTGAATAAATTATGATCACTTATTCTGATTTAAAGAGTACTAATCATGACACATCATATTGGAAACAAAATTTTGACAAAGTTTCTAATTATCTATAATTTTAATTTCTTATTAAAAACCTCTCACTTTTTTATTCTAAAAAGTTGTCCGCATGTCTAGAGAGACTAGAGGATCGAAATTCAAAGTGTTATAATAAAATTATGTGTAGGTTATCAAGTATCTATGATATATTAGCATGTTCTATTTTCCATTTTCAAAGCTCCAAATCATAGTTTGTTGCCCACTAGCGAGTTAGTTAACAATTTAGTGTAGTTAGTTTTTCAGTTAGCAGAGTTAACTTTCTAGATAAGATTAGTTTCAAAGTTAGTTTTGTAAAGTAGTTATTTGCTAGCTGTAGTTTACTCTAACTATCTCATGTATATAAGGAAGATCATGTAATTTGATCAATCTAACTCATCAGTCATTATCGCTTTGAGTTCAATACACAAAAGCATTCTTCGATCCTCCTTCTCTCTGCTTTTCTTATATTTGCACTTGATCTTGATACCATTTTTACATAGTTTGGGTCAAAGCTAGTCTCTTATACCTTTTATCCAAACCATAGTTCTGAACTAGCAAGTGAAAATCCAAGCACGCACTACATCCTATGTGTTCCCATATACATGCTAAATAAGTTTCTGACGTAATATTGTTGAAGTTAAAACTATGTTGTAATTAAGCATATAGCGTAAGAGTTATATCAATGACTACTTTTCCTGGTTTGAGAAATTAAATTTGGAAGTCCCAGTTATCTCAAAATAAACAAAACCCAAAGCACAATATATATCTGATAGCTCACCTAGTTACTTATCAAGTACAAAAATAAAAGAATAATATTGGAGTAATTAAAACTATACATTTGTCCCTAAAAAATTTGAGCTATAAAATATTCTTCCTTGACATGTAAAGTTTAATTTCTAAATTTTAACACAGTGGTTCCAAGAAGAATTAACCTGTCATGAATGCGATTAAATTCAGGAACCAATTGTTTTTTTTTTTTTTTTCCTCCATTATAAGAATGAATGTGTAGCACTACTCATATTACAAAGCTCAATGAGTTGCTTATTGCTGTGATAATGGCCCCTCCTAGTCCCAAGTATTGCATCAATATACCTTAAAGAGTATTACACATAGAGAGCATCGATTTTCCCGGTCAGTCAAAAGGTCACCAAAAAGGTTAATATTTGTGCCAAAACTGAAATGGTTGCCTGTAATGGAAAATTTACTGTAATCACTCATAGCAGCAGGGTCCACCCCATGCATGCATAAATATGTCCCAAACTTGCAGCGGACACAGGCTAGAGGTGGTCCACTATTGATGAAAGCGTGATCCATTTGGTTAGTTAATTGTCGTATCAAAATCTGTGTGTCATGTGCCAATGTAGCAAAAACTTCCAACCAAGTGAGGGGTAGAAAAAAAGCCATCAGGAAAAGGAAAAGGAATACTAGGCTCATCAGATCACCACCCTCATGTAAAGCAATCTCTGCAGCGTCTAAAGGCAAAAACACATTTCCATTCTTCGGCCTTCATTAGGTTTATCTGCCACATGTGCAGCCTTTAAGACAGACTGCCACAACATATGAGCAGGCGGTGCAAGATGAAAGATTTTTCTCTTGGAATCTTTGCTTTTTTTCTAGTCCTTTTTCATTAGTAGCTCTATGACATGAGAACACCAACGGCTATTGATTCAAGGCCAAGATCTATGAGTAAATTGATCTAGAAAAAATTTCAGAATGCTGTTTTTTTGGTGTTCACTGCCTGCTGCCTAGAGTGCTGAGGAGTGAGGCCCCTCCATCCTAAAGATACTTTAAGCTTGTGTGTACTGACAAAGATAGATGAAAGAGAGAATTTTGGGCTTGCATCCCCTAATAATAGGGTACATGATTATTTAAAGAGGGGTCACTCACCAGTCACTTGGGTCACCAGAGAGAGAAACAAGTGTTTTGTGTGGTCCAAAGTTTCTGCTTGCAGCACTCTGGTATAAGGATGCAAAGATTGCCCCTTAGCTCTCTCAAGATGGCATTAGGTGTTTCCAGAAAAGGGAACATAAAGATCAGCAGCTGCGACATTAAGCACCTGCTAACCCCATTAAACAGTTTTAACTAATTGGGGGTACTGGCAGTAAACTGGCATTTTTTTTTTTTTTCTGTCTTGGTAAATGAGAGTTGAAGTAATAATGTTGATAAATGCTGCATGTGAAACCAGGTGAAAAATAAGATTGAATATGAAGTTGAAGGGGGTGAAAAAGTAAATTGATGATAGACAGAACGTTCCATGCATACCATTTCCTTACTAGTTTTTTTCATGGTCTTGGGGGAGGAATTCAAAATTGACAGCAAGAACATGCCATACCATGTCCTTCCTAGATTCTTTTAGGTCGAGTCTCATGCCACGAGTCGAAATCGCAACTCTCCAATGGCTTACAAGTGCACATGCGCGGTGACCGGTGTTTAAGCTAGAGTGCTAGACCATCAGAGCTACGCCACTACAGTCTACAGAACGAAAGGTCAAGGTGGTAGAGACATAATTTAATAAGATCATATTTATTCTAAATATATTTCAACATTTTCCATTCCACAAATTCATTTTATCATAATTATCTAACTACAATCAGTCAAGCTTTATTCAACTCATTAGTGAAATCAACTATATAAATTGGTTAAAATGTCCTAATTCTATCAAAGGTTATCTTAGGAAAAGGGCTCGTATGATCTTTTAGGAAAAAAAAATTCAATTGATGCTTTTAAATAAAATCTTTTGAAAGAGTACAAGTTATTTTACATTTGGATGTAATTTCTATGATATTAAAAATCTTTATTTATTGACAAATATATTTTCATGTTATACAAAAAATTTTATTTTAGGGTTTTTTATTTCGGTATCAATGGGGTACCAATACCCTTAACATAATCAATAGCCGTGATTTAATAGATTTTAAAAAACTTAGGTTAGTAAAATACATAATTCATTTTTAGTCATAAATAACTAAGACATAATGGAAAAAATCCCTTTTTCAGTATTTTAAATTTTATAAAGATACTGGAAAAACCCATTTTTCTACAAGATGAAAATTTCAGCTTTTCCAAAAAGATTTTTTTAATTTTTTTCTAATAATTCTACTATTATTTATGGCTTGTTTAGATTCCTTTATAAAACAAAATTATATTTTTTTTAAATAATCTCTTTTTAGAAAAGATCTTTTTATAGTTGAATGTAACATTAATTTATGCTTAGGTGAAATATTAAAAGATTTTTATTTATACTTATATTATAAAAAATATTTTTTTTTTTGTCAAGATAATGACATCCAAACAAGCACTTGTTAGGTTTACCTAAACATAATAAAAATATAAAAATATCATTTTATATGAAAACAAATCTGTTCTTACCAAAATAATAACGTACGAACGAGTTCAAAATTGCTTGCCAAGTAACTCTCTCTATTGATATTGTATTCTTCATAGTGAGCATTGTGGTCCAACTAGAAAAATATCACCTCACAGCTGATGATTCTACGAAAACAGCCATCCGTATTTAACATCCACGAGAAAGCAATTTTTCATTTATTGATAGAATTTCTTTTATTTTACAAGGAACGAGAGGATATGCTCTATTATTATATCACCGACATACAATTTAAAGTACAAGAATAACATTTACAATTTAAACTCAGTGAAGACACAAAACCTAATAAGAATAATCATTCTATTCTTGGTTAGGCCCAGCCCTAGGTAGGGCGTCCTATTATATTAGTGGCAAGCATTTGTTAAGCACTCTATATATATATATATGGCTGAACCACCATAGCTTGTCTTTGGGTGGTGACTTGGCGGAATATTCTTGGCTTCTCCCTCAGCCCCGGCCCCAACACTTTCGGGGGAAAGGAGCAAAGGTTCTTAGATGTTGATGTCCGTGCGTGTGAATCGTGTCTTCACCTTGGAGAACTTCCTGGAGGGAGGCTACTTCCGGGAAGACTTGGAACGAGCATGCCTTTATTTTCCATTCCAAGGAGGCGGAGGAACATGCATGCATGCATGCATACTCCAAAGGTAATCTTCTGTGAAATGACATTGTGAAGTGGTTTTTTTTTTTCTTCTTGTTGCACTACTGTGAATTGTTTTCTTTTTCTTCCCTTATTGACCTACTTTACTTGTAACACTTGAGACACAGCTTGCTCAACTCTGTCAGCTTGTTTGTTCATGCTTTATATTTCTTAGACCTCTGGTAGGTATCAATGAACAAAATCTCTATTACCAAACTGAAGTGTCAGAGTACAACGCCACTTGAAAGCTAGCTTCTATCAAAATCGCTTTCCAAGTCAACAAATATAATTTTTTGGCCTGTTTGGATTTGCCTGTCAACAAATTAAAACTAGCTAGTAGAGCTACCCTCTCATACAATCACCGGATGACAATAGCTAGTTACCCCCTAATGCACCCCATTGAGGATTAGTGAAGATATCTATAGAAGAGTTGCAAATGATGACCACCATATGTGTATATATATGTGCTTGTGTGTGACGACAATTCTATAGAATATAATTTACAAACATTGCTTTTTCATTTTTTTTAGTTTTTGAAGCAATAAATAGTTGAAGCACGAAGGACATTGCTACAAGCACTAAACTTTCAAGGAAATGGAGAGCACTCTTGGAGAACGTTTTTCTTTGTTTGCTCCCGTGGTGCAGGCTCTTTGTTAACTTGCACATTCAATAAAGAACAAAAACTAAGGGGTAACCAATCAATGAGTGTTGATATCAAATTATGTTATGTGGTGGGGTTTGAGTATCAAGTGCTACACAGGAAAAAGATCAATTACTCTTAGTCTAATTAAGGCATAGTTTTTGGATTGGATAATCTAACTTGGATGCTAGAATCACAACTCTGCATAACTCCACTCAATAACCCCCACAAAAACAAGAAAAGAGCACATTAGTTAGCTATATTTTCAAATAGAACCTTGTCCTTCTCTTTCTATGACTAAAGTAGTTATGAAACCTATTTTACTAGATCTTTTACTCTCTTTGTCCGTTGATCAGCTCTGCCCCCATCACATTATAGGTCCTGCAACTTGAGCACATTAACCGCAGCTGTGCAGCACTGATCCACCAATAGCAACCTACATTCTGTAACATTAAAGCGGAAAAATGCTGATACTTGTATAAACTATAGTGTGATAGTAAGTAATAGGGTTGTTATTTGTAGATTTTTTGTTTTTTGGCCAACGTAGATTCTCTTATGAATGAATGATGGCTTATCTGAATGGACTATAGTGAGTTGATCATGCTGGTGATATCGTACAGATGTGATCAATGAGGTTTGATTTGGCTTAAAAGACGCATAAGCTGCCTTTGGGGAGTATTGGTTGAACTCAGGGGTGATCGTAGTATCTGAAGATTTAAAAAAATGCTTGACCAAATGAACTCTTGTAGTCTTGTAGACATGCATGAATGAGAAAGCCGGATCTAATGAGAGGCTCATTCGAGAAAACTATGAAAACATGTGATGTTAGCATCATCACTTATTAATTACACATATATGTCATTTTCCAACTACAGGAATGAACCTTTAGGCACAAAAATTTATGAACAGAAAAAGAATAAGAAAAACACCCCTTCTATTTCACATGTACAAATATTAACCATAACCAACAGATGTACAGAAGATATAATACACATTTGCAACTATTTCATATGTAAAATATTGACCAACAGATGTACAGAACTTGCATATATTCAACAACAGAACTAGTATCTTCTGCAATTAACCCTGCTAAGGGTTGTCAAAATCACCATTTTGGAGTGTACTTCCAGCCACTCCCTTGTCTAGTCTCTGCTAAAAGAAAAGTCAATATTGTGAAGTCAAATATCAAAATAAGTGCACAAATACGTCACGTCCAATACAAAAGTTACTCTTTGCACAAGATTGTTTCTGACTTACACCTCACCAAGGAGAAAAAAAGAAAATTAGAGATTCAGATACATACTTCTGTAGCTAGATCAACCGGAAACAAGTTTATGGCTCCTGCATTGAATTCGAATCCACTGAAGATGACAGAATTTTTCACATCAGTGACATGCACAGAACAAGAAAACCAAAGGCAGATTGAATTAACAAAAATTATAGTAAGTAATATGATAAATATAACTAATTAACATTCTTGAGAGTATCTTGTAACATTATCCAAGGCTGGTATGTTAATAACCATCCCATTCAGCTTAGAGGTGGAATGCACATGCATTGAGACCAACAAATTTCAAACTATAACAAGTTATGACTAGCCAAGATAACAGGTGGATAAGAAGCTCCAGGAACCATACCATCTGGACAGTACTAGCTGCCAGACATAAGGGATAAAAAACTCCTCTGGGTGACTCTCTTGTTCATATGTGAAGCGCAGTTGAGCAAACATCTGCCAAGCAAGATAAATTTACTCCTCTTAATGTTGTCGACTATTATTGGAAGTTTTTATCCAAAAACAAAATCCCTATGGGAGAAAACTGCTAATCACACATTATTTTTGTTTTACCTTCATCCCTTCAATCCGCCATGACCGACAATTGACAATTATGACTTGGAGCACTTCATTGACTGACCAGTCACCATACATTCTTTGAGCATCAATGCGACTATTGAAAAAATCTAACACCTGCAAAGATCAAATAGACCACATTATTCACACTTTGCAAAGGTGACATATTATATGAAGACAAGGTTCTCAAATGTAACTAAAGACACCATGAAATTTGCTGCTTCATAGTTTCAACTTTCAAGATGCTAAAGGGCAAGTGCGTATTGTAACATGATTCGATTGAAATATATTAAACATACGGTATAAATGTTTTCAAGCAGCTCGTTGAAGTGTGGATGATTCTTGAATGGCTGAAAGACTTCCTGTTTGTGCAATATTGCATACACCACCTGTCCCAATGACAAAAAGCAACATAGTAGATCTGTAGATGTCTAAGGTCACAATGTGAATAGTGTTTTTGACTATTGGGAACAAGAGAAAAACATGTGTTAATGTGATAAATCTGCAATCAATCGAGTAGAACATTAAATTGTACCTCAGGATTTCGAGGAAGTGCATAAGTCAGGATTGCATTTATGATTTCTAGCACAAGCTTCAAGAAGTCAGTATAAATGTGCATCTCAGCTGACTACATCAGAAGAGAATATGTATAATGTAGATGTAGCAAAAGGAATAGTCTCCAGCTTGTAATCAATAGAAGCACAGAAGCAGAAAAACTGTATCATATACCATATCTTCCACAAGACTACTTCCTTCAGTTGGGTTGCATTTTGCATTCTCAAGCTTATTGTCTCTGTGAACTGCTAATTTGTAGTACCTAGTGAGAAAGCAGTCATATAATCAATCTTTCATACCAGATAACTAATTGTTCAAGGTATAAATATGAAATTGAAGTGGAATATACAATATAAAGAAGGCCCAGAAAGAACTGTGACATACTTCTGTGATAGCATAAAAAAAAGACTGACAAGTCTCTGAGATGCATATGCACTCAAACGGTGGACATGAGGTGCCATGTTCGCCAAAGTTGCCAGGCATGTTGTATGAAGATATACGTCCTATCGCAATTCGACACAATACACTATTTTAGCATACCATCAAAAGTCTAAACACATTAATCAACTAAGTAGGTAAATAAATGAAAATTGAAAGCCTACATACGCAAGTGGAAATTGTGTTATTTAAAAAAAAAATAAAAAAAAAAGAAGAAACAGAGACTCGTAAAATGTAAAATTTACAGGATTGAAATGTATGTGTGCACACAAATATATAAATATATAAATGTATAACATTCTTAAACACACATAATACTTTGAAGGTAGGCATATTATTATTAATTGAAAAAAAAAACACAACCCATAGCATCAATCAGTTTATATGTTGCACTACTACAATCATAGAAGTCAATGACGAATCTCTCATAATGTCCATTTTAATTAGCTAATGTACTAACAATATATAACCTATTATTATATAACAATTCAGCAGAAAACATCTATAAAAAAATCAACAGAAAAGTAGAAAACAACAGCTTAAATACACTGGATAATTCAACTAACAGTTCAATTCGCTTTTAAGATTCATACCCATAGTTTAGACAAATTATACAGTACAGTTCTGATAAGAATGATGACCATGAGGGAACCAAGAGAAGCCTGACAGAGGAGACATTCTTTGTACCATGGAATAGTTGGCAATATCTGCCCAAACATATACTACATTAGCATGTAGCAGAATCCTTATAGTTTTAATAGGACAAAGCCCAATGCCAATAGACAAGTGTTACCAGCTTATGGATGCTAGCATTGAAAGAAGAATCTTGACTAAGTATGAGAAGTATAATCAACATCATGTAAATTTGATTAGCTGTCCTCCTTGGAGCATCATATAGAGCTTCTAGAATGGGCATTAACTGTTAATTTCACAAGATAAAACAGCAATCAGTCACACTTATTCTTTTACCTGTCCTCCCCTGCAAATTATTCGTTTCACTACAACATTTATACATATATAATTCATTCATTCATTCCTACGTTTTCTATGGGAGAAAACTTAAGTTTGATTCCTCTCTTACCAGTGTATCTAGATCAGTCCGCACCAAGACATACTCCATAAATGCAGAATTCCCATGCAACAATGAATAAAGAAGTAGGACAGCAGATTCATCAGCCAAGTACCTGAAGGTAGAAAAAGAAAATTTTGAAGACAATAATGTACAAATCCTATATAATGAGTTGTGTGTATATACACACACCCCAATACACTAATCATAAAAAAATTTCAAATATATATAAAAAATTAGGACACTACATTTATATGCATAACTTTGTATCCAAAGTGGAAAGTAAACGGGAAAAGGCCAAAAAGCAGATGGATGAAATTCTAATTCCTTATTTCTTTTACTTTTTCCTTCCCCCCTTTCATATAAGCATCAAATGAGTGAACAGAAAAATATACGAAACAAATACTCTGACATCATAAGACTCGCCAACAACTGATACATGTTCTGATCATCTCATTTTTGAGAAACAGAAGTAACCATCTTATCATTATATCATGGCAAATATGGGAATTCCTTTCTGAAGAGTGTAACTCGATTAAAATCAAAGGTGAGCAAGTTATGGACGTCATAGGTTAATTGTCACACACACAAACAAGAATCCAGAGACTCACATGCCAAGTGTATCAAACAACAAAGCAAAAGGCAACTTCACATGTGGACCACTGTGTGCATTACCCTCAATATCTATACGATCCACTGCATTCAAAGCATTGATGAAAAATAGTTAACATTCTAAATCAACTAAAAGAATACACACTGATATAAGAAGATATATTACATTCACTATCAGTTGTGTGCTCTAAGGCCTTGCAGTAAGGGTTGCAAGAGAAATATGTGTTCTCTTTGAGTAAAGAATCTGAAGTGGCAGAGTGGCTCTCACTGACAACACATTTATGATAATGAATGAGAACAAGAAGCACGTGAAGACTGCTGTCTGCTATAGGACTTCTTGATCCTTTACCACTTGAACTGATCAAATAACTGAATGGCAATAGAACAATATTTGCTGGAAGAAGGGGAAAAAAAAAAAGGACATGCAGAAAGAAAGAAGCTTTTGTCATTAAGTCTTCAATGATGAAACAAGGATCTTGCAGCAATAAGACAATTATCATAGTATTTCTTTAAAAAAGAATATCCATTCACCGTGTGGTCCATACCAGCTGCAGAACCAACTCTCTTTAGCACACTACTCTTATTTCCATCATAAAAGATGGAATAAGATGCTCTATTAAATGGAATACCAGGACGGCTAATGTAATTAAGAAGCAGTTTGTGCACAACTGAACTAACCAGGGAGCTATCCTGCCCAAAAAAAAAAAAAAAACAGTACATGAAGCTGAAAATTTGATAACTACAGAAACAGAACAACTAAATACCCAAAGTTATGCTCAAGTTTCAACTTCTAACCTGAGCCAATGCTGCATCAAGGAAAGGGTTCACATCATTTGGTCCAGGAGCTGGACCACAAAGAAGCTGAGTTGACATTGTAATAATCATAAAATTAAGCAACTCCAGGTGTAGGAGATACGTTTTAGGACTACAATAGAAAAAAGAATATATTATCAAGGGTGAAAAAAGGTTTGCTGTTGAGCTCTATACAACAGTTCATCAGCATGTTATCCATGGTATACCTCACATCCACAGATCCAATAAAGTTAAGCACACTTCGAATAACAAGATTGTCAATGGTTTGATCTGCATTAGAATAAAAACAGGAAAAAAAAAATGAATAACACTGAAACAAAAAACATATAAAAATAACAAATGACAAGAATGGATATTTCATGATGAAACCACGAAGAATTATGAAATTTACAATTCAAACAAATATTTTAAAAAAACTGCACACATTGCATCAGACACAGGGAGAAGGAATTAACATCTAAACCAACATTTCTTAAGCAGGAAGACGTCAAAATTCATGTCCAACCTTTATATTAATCTGAGACTAACACACTGTCCCAAATCATACACACAAAAATGTTCAAAGAATTTGCTGTGTTTATATTTTAATGTGACAACATTTAAATTTCTTCTTTTATCAAAAAGAATTAAGAGAAGGAAGTTCCATGGCCAGATATCCATATTAAAGGACAACAGAGCATCCTGAAGTACTGGGCAAAGATGATATTCTAAACGCTAAAGCTGCAGCAATGAGTGTTATATTATGTACCTCCCATTATATCCTTTGGTAATGCTTCACTATCATGGAGAGACATGTATAACTTGATATCATCACGTTGGGAACTTTCAATCAAGTGTTTTAGGAATAAGGAAGTGATGTAAACTGCATTAACAGCCTTTTCATAAACCAAGGGTGGCACACCGGAAGTGGACATGGACTCTTGCAAGTAGCATGCTAAATGGAACAAAGTCTTTGCAAGATGCCTAGTGTGACAGTTGTTTTTTGCTGCAATAGAAGCATCAAAAAAGATTCCAGAAAAACAAACTATTAGCTACCAAAATCCAAACGCATTCAGAAGCAATAATTTAAAATAATGAGTATTTGACATGTAAAACAATTAAACAAATTTACCCTCCATAATATCATAATCAGCATATAACCTATGAGTCTTAGGGCTTTCAGTCTATCATATCTTGGAAATAAGAGAACAAAAAGCGGGTGATTTGATCTAGGAATTCAGGGGCAAAAACTCGAACACAGTTGACAGACATAGAATTCAAATCACTAATTCAATAAAAAGTTAAAAACCCAATTTTTGAGAGAACATTAACATCATCCTCACCTCCTTGATACTATCATAAACACGGGAAATATTAAACTCAAAAATAAACAAATAAATAGTCCCACTAGTTCTATCATCCCATAAGTAAATTTGATGCAACAAAAACCATTATCAAAGCACTAATTCAATAAAAAAAACCCAACTAATTGTTATCATTTGAACATAGGGGAAAAAAAAAATTCAAACTCCAAAAAAGCATAGACCCACTAGTTCTTTCATCCAGTAAAACTCATACAACAAAACAATACCAATGGTCACAAAATTAATTCAATAAAAACCCAATTTTTGAGAGAATATTAGCATCATCCTGAACTCCTTGATTTTATCATTTGAACACAGGTAAAAAAAAAAAAAAAACTCCGAAAAAAAAAAATATCGAACCACTAGTTTTATTCATCCCATAAAGTAAAATCCATACAACAAAAACAACGATATATTGAGAAAGCAACAAAGAGAGCATTCACCGACCCAAGAGCTCGCAAGCTTCATGAATACGGTGAGAAGGCCACTCCACAACATTGAAAGGAAGCTCCAGAAGCTTCTTCCAGAACTCGGAAGACAGAGGGAA
>JAVHNL010000583.1:0-50000 GCA_031216105.1 Dalbergia cultrata
AAAAGAAAAGTGAGAGACAATGATATACACATTAAATAATAAGTGAGACAGAACACATTTTTTATTTCTCTCTCAAAACATACAGGAATTGTTTTGGACAACAAGAATGCTCCTATGATTATAATTATTTTCATTTTTTTAGGGGTCACTTCTATTATTTCTTTTTACTATTTCACTGAACATTCAAATTTCAAAAGCATAAGCTACCACCTACCCACGTTATTTCCTCTACCTGCTACCTAAATAATGTGAATAACATATGTCCAAATTGATTTCAAATGTCAGTCAACTACTGGTACTCATCATGATATTTCATTCAATGGACGTTAAACATTGAATTAATGAATTCCATTTCACATTACATACATGCTAGGTTATTTTTTTCTCTTTTAACTCCTTATCAATGTATAAGCTAATTGATTGGTTTCACTTATAGAAAGTTAGCTTTTAAGAATAAAAAACTAATACAACATGAGTTTCAGATAACCAAAACAAAAAACGCACCCAACAAAAAAAAATGATAACCAAAACAAAACACCGAAAATTTAATGCCTTCATTTAACTCTTTTTATTTCTCATAGGCACGCCACAGGGCATGTATGTTGAAATATAAAGTTGAAAATTAATTATTAAGTCCTTCACAGAAACGGGAAAAAACAAAGTTCTACACGGATTATGTATTCATAGTAGTTACAGAAATGCCCCAAAAAAGAGAAGAAAATATGTGATTCCCCCTACTTGTCTTTTTTTTTCCAAAAAGGAAGAAAACCTTTCCAGAAGTTGACTGCTTTTTTTTAAATTTTCCAAGACATGATTTGATATGTGTCAACAACCTGTCCTTCTGTCCTTGTCGGTATGGGGCTGTTTTTTTATACTTTTTGGTTGATACTGTTCTTTTTTTTCTCTGCATAGTAGACACATATTAGAATACTCAAAACAGGAAGAGAAGGAAACAAGAGAGAAACTCTGAAATAGGAAAGAGAATTTCCATGATCTAGGAGCTAGGAAGTTTCACATTTTCCCTCACCAAACCTTAGAGCATTTTAAAACCTTGCTATCTATATATAATTATATATTTAGCATTGATTACTACATCCCTTCCATTGCATATATATATGACTGAGAATCACCACCGTCTTTCATCGTCTGCTTCCTAGTTTATTGATTCAAAGTTTCTAGTCCGAATCTCCACCCCCTTTTGCCTGAAATATTGATCAACATGAAGCACCAAAGCCGGATCATAATGTTACCACAAAATTTTCTAATACTAGTGACCATCTTTCTCATCCATTCAACAATTTGGACTGCGGCACAGGAAGTTGGTAAGCATAATCAAAGTCTTAAACCTTCAAATTCTTTGAATGTTTCATCATCATCATCATCATCATCATGCTTTGTGGTTTAATTTGAGTGATTCTGCATATGTTTAATTAAGTGATGTGCTAATGATGATCTATGTGTGTTAATTTGTGCAGAGGATGAGAGCGAATTTGATTACATAAAAGGCAGTGAGAAGGGGCCTTCACATTGGGGTGATCTGAAGAAAGAATGGGCGGCATGTAAAAATGGGGCAATGCAATCTCCAATTGATTTGTCAAGTCGAAGGGTGAGAGTGGTTCCAAAGTTGGGGGAGCTAAAGAAGCACTATAAGCCTCAGAATGCAAGTGTCATGAATAGAGGCCATGATATTTCGGTAATCAACAAACAAAATCATCCATAATCATAATGTTAATTTCTTTCTATGTTTCTGCTCAAATTAAGCACCCTTAGTTTTGTGCCTGCATTCATTATATGGTCATTGACTTCTAAACTGAGAATTCCTTAAACCCTCAAACAGATTCATGCTCAAAAATATTTTATTTTGTTTGCTCCTTTGCTTGCAAATCAGAAAAACACTCTGCTACAATTGTGCTATGAATTTTAGTGTGGGGTTCCTCTCCCTTCTGGAAATGGTTGATCAAGGCTGGAGCCAACACTTTGTTGCACTCTGTTTGCTGATAGATATTTATTATGGAAAAATTCTTGGGTAAACAGTTTCTACCAAATAGAAAAAGTGCTTATTGTGATGAGGTTGGGGTACAGATGATTCTATCCATTTAATGGTTGATATTTGTAAATGCATATTTGGTGATTGTTACATTTTTATTATGTGCTTGACAACCTCATACATGTTTAATTATATGATAAATTGACAAGTTGTGTTTTTCTAATTGTTTGTATTTATGCTTTAGTCAGTACTTAATTACCACTTAGCAAACACGGTTTTGTCCAGATCAAGTCCAGCATATAAGATATCTATTATTTAAGTATATGGTTGTTAGCTATTCAACACAACATAGATGGCTATTGACTTATTGGTTGGTCTTCATTCAATTACATGGATTAACTCCAAGTGTAAAATAACACACAAAGTTTATTGGTGTAATTTAACCTCCAATTTTATCGTCTAACCAAACATACCATAGGACTATCTAAATACTTTTTTGCTGTGTGTATATGTAATGCATGCAGCTGAAATGGCATGGAGATGCGGGATCAATAAACATAAATGGCACTGAGTTCTTTTTGCAACAATGTCACTGGCACTCACCTTCCGAACACACCCTCAATGGCAGGAGGTTAGTTTTTCTTGCCTCACAATTTAATTTTTCATTTTTTAGTTAAAATGATGAGATATATATATTTTTTACCCAACCACATGAATCTTGACAAATGATTGTTATATAGCATTAATCAATTGTAGAGTGACACTATCACACTATTTTTATACTTTTTTTTTTTAATAATAAAAGTGTACATTAATCCCAAGGGGTTGACTAGGAGGAGTAAGGCAGGGTTTGGCACCTACTACCTTAGGTTGAGGCATTACCCTCTTATCCTAAATTATTCTATAAAAAAATGTACATTTTAACAAACTCTTTTCTTTGCCTAGTCTCTTTGAAATAAGTGAAATAAATAAACTTTATTAAATTTAGCAAATATATCAAATTATGTTAAAAAAATAGTGTTCAAAAACAATTTTAGAAAAAGAACATGTTTCCTAAACATGCACTTAATTCACTGGTGTAATAAAACAATTAGTTTATTGTAAAAAGTTAAAACTCATTTTTATTTTATTTTCTACTGGAAATTAAAATATATTTTTGTAACTGAGATATTAGGTACGACCTGGAGCTCCACATGGTTCATGAAAGCCCAAAGACAAACGGAGAGAGCAAGGTCGCTGTTGTTGGGCTTCTATACAGAATTGGTCGGCCCAATCCTACACTTTCCAAGGTAAATGTTTTTTCAGATATATTTTCTTAAATATGACCAAACAAAATACAAAAGAAGACATAATTTTGGGGGCGTTTGGATGGAAGTTTTTGGAGTAAAAATCACTCTTTCCAACCCAAAAACAATTATGTTTCGTACACTTAAATAATTTTTTAAAAATTATCAGAATCTCAATAAATTCAGTTTGTAAATTTAAGTTTCATACTGTTTTTTTTTTTTAAATCCCAAACAAACGTACAGTTTGTTAAGTTCTGTAATATCTGTTTCTCTGTAAGTATGTTAATTTCTTTAATTAATTATCAATAACGAAAGTTCATTGAGTATTAAAAAAGAATCCTTTATATTTTTGAATGTGGAATTCTTGAAGGTAAATTTCCTCTTAAAAGTTTAATGATCCAAATCTGAAAAAATATACTGCATGATGAGCCAAACTAAGATATTTTCATTTAAACGACTTCAGTTGTCAAAATATATAAAAATCATGGTGGATCAAGAAGCAGAAAAGAACATAGGGGTGATTGATCCTACAGAAATCAAGCTTGGAGGCAAGAAGTATTACAGATACATGGGCTCCCTCACAGTCCCTCCTTGCACTGAAGGTGTCATTTGGACCATCAATAAAAAGGTAACTTTTCATTAAAGCCTGAAAAGTCCAAAGAAAAACAATTTTAAAAATGAAAAGATAAAAATTAAAAGGACATTTGTAGAAAAAAAAATATTAAAAAAAAATCCAAATCTCATTTTTGTCATGCTATTGATTAATTATTTTAACTATTTATTTACATTATCAGATAAGAAGTGTCTCAAGGGCGCAAGTCAAATTACTAAGAGAGGCAGTCCATGATGTAAGTATTTCAGTTTGATCTACTGCACTATCAAAATAAATAAACAGATACAAAAATTAAATTTGGTTTCACATTCAGCAATTTCTTTTTGAAAAACAAGGAAATAG
The DNA here is from genome assembly GCA_031216105.1 of Dalbergia cultrata. Taxonomy (NCBI): domain Eukaryota; kingdom Viridiplantae; phylum Streptophyta; class Magnoliopsida; order Fabales; family Fabaceae; genus Dalbergia; species Dalbergia cultrata. The sequence continues at coordinate 4,229 of JAVHNL010000583.1, forward strand.
CAAGGGAGAAAAACATTACCTTGAGAAAAAAAATTCTTGAGTAGCATGATGAGTATACCATCTTAATGTGTTTACACACACACACACTAATCACAATAAAATAAATGTGATCCATGAATAAATGAATCTATGTTAAATAAACTAATAGAATCTATTTTGAATGTGAGTGTTTGTAAATCTTGAACCATCTCTTATTATCACTTATTGTATGATGCATTGTACATATGGCAGAGTGCAGAGAAGAATGCCAGGCCTGTGCAGCCCCTTAATCGAAGAGGGATACAATTCTATACCCCAAAACCGCGAGGAATGAATTAAGTAACCACATTATTAATTTCCTTAGGCTATACATCTATTTGTTTTCTCAAAAATGTTTTTATTTCGTTGCTCCTCTTATGTTCTCTATATGCTGATCATGAAGTGATATAATTTGCTTTCCTCCTTTATTTTTGTAAACTTTTGCGGCATATAAAAAGGGCACTTAGCTAGTTATTTCTACAGTTGTATATCTTGCCATAATACTATTCTATGATCCAAGTGGTTCTATATGGAAGAGGAGAATTTGGCCTCTCTCTCTCTCTCTCTCTCTCTCTCTCTCTCTCTCTCTCACACACACACACACACACACACACACACACACACACATCGTTTCAAGGGCTTAGTCAACACATTAATCGTATAAATTTTGTCTCTTATATTCAATACTTAATTCCACTAGAAGCTCGCTTATAAGGTTCTTAACATATGGATGGAAAGTAATTATGCAACTTATTTCATTTGACATATGGACACTGTACATTAATCAAAGGAAAATGCTAGACAACCAAAATTATTGATGCATCATGATCGATTGATTGATTGTTAGGTTTTAGATTAATTAGTAAGTCATAATTTTATTTTGTTCAATAATTAGCATAATATTTGTCAAATATTTTGTATATTTTTTCTAGATGTATAGCATTGCTCTTATCAAGAAAAAAAAAAAAGAAACAACCAATGGAATCTTATGTCCAAACGCATGCTGTGGCTGAAATCAACCAAAATCTAATGTTCATTTGCTAATGAAACTGTTGGACATCTTCAAGGAAAAGCCTTGTTACCTATATCCTGTGTTTTCTGAAGAGTGATTTTATTCTAACATCACAATTTATAAAAATGTTAATTATTCTATAGGTCCTTGTAGTTTCACTTAAATTTTAATTACATCTCTATAATTTAAAAGTTTATAATCAAATTTCTATAATGTACCAAAATTTTTAATTAGTTTTCTATGATTTAAAAATTTGTAACTGAGTTTGTATAATATACAAAAGTTTCCAATTAAATTTCTATATTGTACAAAAAATTTCAGTTAAATACCTATACTGTGAAAGACTAAAGGAAATTGATCACAAATTTTCAAACTATAGGTAATTTTATATAATATAAGAACTTGATCACCAATTAATAAACTATTGAAACTTGCTTGAAAATTTTGATAAAGAATAGGAATTTGATTATAAATTTTTAAATTATAAAAATTAAATAAAGCTATAAGAAACTTCAAAATAATTAAACTTTTAAAATCTCTGACCTTTATATTCAAACTTCAATACTTATTCAAACCTCATTACTTATGTTTATACAATGCTTATTTTGATGAAAAGCATAACTTTTATAAATGCAAATTAAGAGAAGATGGCTCACTCACGGCTCTTCTTATATTCTGTGAGAAAAGCATATTAGTTTACTGATACTCAAGTATTAGTGTGGGACTTGGGAGGTCCTCATTGGTTCAAGGCTTAGAAAAAGCAGCAATTGGACCCGAAAGAAGAGTGACAATTGATAACTCAGACGGACTATTTTATAAGAAAAAAAAAATCACAAGGACTATTAAATCTTCAAGAAACAGCCTCAAAAGAAATTATCACTATTAAGTGTAGTGTGTGGAAAGGCAGCAATGTCTATCCGCTTGTTGGTTAACAAAAAGTTACCCATTGCATTAAATATGATTTTAAATATAATTAAGTTGGACAAAAATAATATCGTTTGATTAGCAATTTTACTATCACTAAAAGTGTTGTGCATTAAAATGAATCAATTTCTTCTAAAGCATCTCATATTAGCTTTTAATTTTTAAATTTTAAAGAAAAAGCTACTAAGGTCATTTTATCTATATTTATGTCTTTATTTTACAAGGCTTATACATTGGTTCTCTATTAAAAGATCCTTTTTTTTGTTTTAAAAAATACTCCCTCCTTTGCAAAATATCTGTTAAATTTGGACAAACACGAATATTAAGAAAGATGATAAACAATATGTTAATAGTATATAAAATAATGGTGTATAGACTAATATACCCTAATAATCATTAATTATAGAGCACATCAAATGGTTGAAAATGAAATATTACACTAATAATCATTAATTTGTCAAGGGTTATTACACTGTAAAATTGATAGATATTTTAAAAAATGAATTGTCTGAAAATGAATAAATATTTTGGAAGGGATTGAGTAACAATGTCCATTTTAGTAATTATATATTTAAAACTATTATTTTTAAATAAAAATAATATTTTCAAACTCATTTAATAATGTATGGACTAAAATACCCTAATAGTAATTAATTATGGAACACATTAAATATTTAAAAATAAAATATTATATTAATGAAATGAAAAATATTTAACATAGTTATATCAAAATCTAAACCAAATGGTCATATAACTAACAATGAAAAAGCAAGCACAGGACCAGAAGCATAAAGATGCATAGTTAGTTCCATCACTAATAACAAAAAATCTGAATGTGGCTGCTGGGATTCGAGCCCAGGTCTCCACGGCCACAACGTGGAATTCTTACCACTAAACTACAGCCACACAGTGGTGTTTTGTTGCAGAAAATTTATATTCTTCATAGATACCACTATAGACAACCCTTCACGACTTTTTTCCTTTCCATAATCGATCTAAATTATTAATATTTATTAATAATAAATTTATTTGATTAAATAGTGAAAAATATATAATAAAGGAATTCAGAATATTTATAAAACCCCTAGTTAATATTATTTGCACCTTTTTTGGCACAAAAAAAAATGCAAATATATATAATATATAATGTTATAGAAAACCTTAATGAGTACTAATTAATTAATATGCAGTCTTTATTGGTCTTTACGCTTTCAAATGATGAAAGTACATTGACTAGCAACCAGAGGAAGAATGTCCAATGAGGTAAGATTATAAATATCAAAAGAGGCATTCTCTGCCTTTTGCAGTTTTTTGAGAACACATTTTCTGGTTACCTCCTTTAATTTTCAATTTTCCGAAGAATAATGTTTGGTAAGTAATTAAATTACATAACAAATATATATTATACATATTATAGATGTGATGTGTGATTTCTACTTATCCTACTCATTTATTAAATCCAATAATAATAAAATATATAATATATATTTATTATATAATTTAATTATACATATAATATCACTCTTATTAAAATCCGAATCCTCTTTGTTGGCATTTTTGAAAGGACTCAAAATAGGAGACTGTGAGGTTTCAATATTGTCTTATATATGTGCCACGTATCCCCTTCTTTATTCATTAGAGTGATTGTACGTTTAAAAAAAATACTAGGTGGTGTGTATCACAATTTTATATGTATAGCCAATTTATTCGAGATAATAAACCTTTCACTTAATCAGTTGCACCAATATAAACTCCCAGTTTAAAGGAAGAATTAAATTAGAGATAGGTACATGTGCTTTGACTTTACCTATGGCTGCATGCACTTTATGGTGCATATTTTTTAAAATCATACATTATTAGCAAAATATATAATATAATATCCATCAGCAGAAATAAAAATAATATATAATAATTTCCATTAGCCACTAAAACCGCATGCATTAGAACATTTGTTAATTACCTATACTCATACGAACTATAAGTTCATATGATAATTAAAATCCATTATTCATATTTCATCGTGTTAATTGAGCCGCGGAAGTTCATTTTTAAGTATAATTAACCAACCTAACATTAGCTATAGTCATATAGTATATCGATGTAACTAATTCGGTGAGCTCAACCACATTTGGTTAATTAACCCTGCTGCTATAGTCTTATATATCTTTAACTTCTACATTAAAATGGTGCTAGCTCTATATTATTAATATACCACAATAAGTATTATAATTATTCGTACTCTATGACTCAAACTCCTTATACCTGCAGTATATAACCTATTCACATACGTACATACATGGAATACACGTTTTGTATGTAACATATAGATAAGAATAAGAATTACATGGTGTCCTCAGCGTCAAACTAGCTTTGTGTCTTGTCTATTCTCAAGCAACACAATTATATGTTTATATATTTGTGTGAACTACCTAAAATTTATTAGACCTTGACTAATATGTTTCAGTCGGTGGTGTAGAGATAAAATTCTTTCAGCGTTAAATTTTGTCATATATAAAATTAAAATCTAAAAACTTGATTAAGAAATCTAAATATTAAAGTACTCAATAATTGTTCGTAACATTATTACATAATAATAATATATTTTCCAAACTAGTAGAAGGTGAAGATCGAATAATTAAATAATCCACCATATGCATATATAATGGATAAGAGTTTTTTTAAGCAGTGAATTGAACAATAGATGCTTTGCTTTTAGGCACTAACTGCAGCTAACCTTATACGTGACGTGATGTTGGCGTTGGCCATTACGTGCCCCTCACAACCCTCTTCATACCATACGAATTGAATTCCTTAATCTAAGAATCTCTCTACACCCAAACCCAATGATCTTCGCATACTCTATTCTATACCTTACACCAAAGAAACCGCTACGCATACTCACCGTCCATGCATCTGTACTATCTACTAACAATAGTCCATACATATTCCACTACGATTTTCTTTGATTTTCTATTTGGGTACCTTTCTTAAGAAGGGTTGGTATATATTATTATGATTATAGAATATGTCATACACGTATCTCAAATTATTTTAGGAGAGGGAAAAAAAAAATTAAGTAGTTGATCAATTATATGTGTGGAATGGCTAAAGTTTCTCTTGGTGTTAAAATGGCATTAACTTTTTCACATAACCAACTAGAATTAGATGTAGCAGATGGGATTAGTCTCCTGTAATATGGCGAGTGACAATTCAAATTTCATATTTAGTGTCTAACCGTGTCTCGAATATAAGTGCCCCGCAAACAATACTTGTGAAAAGAAAACAAAAATTAATTAATTCATTCACATGGTCACATTGTTAGTTCACATTAATTATACTTTGAATAAAATATATATCAACGAATTTATGTGACGGTGTGCATTAGATAATTGGCGGTAGTAGTCAAGACTTATAACCTAGTCAATCTCTACATTCATAAAATGTGTTTTTTTACCGACACCAAATGATTGGGTTTGACTATGAAACATTAATCAAATCAAATAACTGGATCCATGTATATATGCGGCGCGATTGTTGGGTTTTTGTCCACTAAGGTAGTGACTAATGTTCAACAATAAAGTGGTTGGGTCAACTTCACATTAATTCCCCTCATTAGCAAGTGTATGAACATAACCACTAGCACTCCATTTATATAATTAATCACCAATTTCATTCTTGCTAGCTACGTACATAATTATAATTGATAGAATAATCAAAGATAATCTCGCGTCACGAGTCATAAGGATTGTGTCCAACCCATAACTTCTACACTTGGAGTTTGTTAAGTGATAGTTAATTGAATTTGGTTCAAAATTAATTAAATTAAGCTGTGCTGTGTACCAGAAGCAAAAGGGTTATAGCTAAAATTAAGAATGAACATACACACAACCAAGAAAAGCAAAGCAAAAGGAGATAAAAATTATTTCAAAAAAAAAAAGGAGGTGAAAGTTGCAAAAATTCTGTGTAATTCCAGGCTTGCAAACCAATCTCCAGGAAGGAATCTTGGAGAAAAAGTAATGGGTTTGCTTCAGATTAAAGCCAACCGAATCTCACTAGTTTCCTAGCCTCCTCATACTTAGCATTGCATCTTATAAACCAGAAATTACATATATAAAGTGTTTTCTTTTGGAACTAATTATTTAATTTCTTAACGAAGAGTTATGACTAAATAAAACTCTTCTTAAAATGAGCTTTATATTTGGACTTAGATTATTACAGGTCAAGTTCGTCCAAAATTACAGAGACTTTCACTGCCCAACTTATGTTTTAAATACACACATTAATTTTGGGCTTATTGATTTTGTTCAAAATACACTTATTTATTTCTAGAACTCGCCAATTTTGATGGATTTCTATCTAAATATATACGATATACTAAATTTGTATAAATATATGTGCAAAGAATTTTTGCTTTCACACGCTAGTTTTCTCTCTTTCCTACGATACACAACTGTTGTAACACAATATGCATATATATATATATATAACTTCCAAGGTTGGAAAATCAATTCTGGCATAGCCAAAAACACAGTTAACTATTACATGCCCTTTTGCCTCACCACCAATATATTAACATCTACTCTCTTCCATTGCTTCTTCCATCCAACACCCTCTAATTATTCTCCCAATTAACATTTGTGTGGTTACCATACTCATCACTAAGACCTTTCACAACAACAACATGATGAATGCCCAAGAAGAACTTGTGGTCATCAAAGGCAAGCGCACCAAACGTCCAAGGCCACTATCCCCACTTGGACCAATCACCAATATGCCTTCACCAACTTCAAATTCCAGTGCAGGAACAAGCAACACTAACAATTCAGGAGAACTAATTGACGTGGCTACAACAAGAAGTGCAACAACAACATCAGAATATGAATCGGAGGATGAAGACATGGCCTATTGTCTCATTCTATTGGCTCAAGGGCATCATCATCATTATCATCACACCCACAAAGCCTCACCATCATCAAAACATGTTTCTGCATCTACAAAGCATGATCACAATGATCATAACAATAGCCTTTACAAGTGCAAGACATGTAACAGATGCTTCCCTTCATTCCAAGCCCTTGGTGGACATAGAGCCAGCCACAAGAAATCCAATAACAACTCAACGGGTGCTTATGGTATAGAAGAGAAACAAGAAGGTTTTACTAGTTTTGTGAGTGAATTAGATGGTGATCATGATCATCATTGTGACCCCACCACAACAAGCACCATCCTCTCCTTGCAATTATCATCATCGAATAATAGGCTTAATTTGTATGGTACTAGCAGCACAACAAGTAAACCAAGTGCTACTGCAAAGTCTAAATTACATGAGTGTTCTATATGTGGGGCTGAATTCTCATCAGGGCAAGCACTGGGGGGTCATATGAGAAGGCACAGAAATATTTTGAGCACATCTACAACAACAACATCTATCAGTGGTGGAAACATTAATATTATTGGTAGCACAGAGTCCCAAGAAGCCAAGAAACCCAGAGATGTTTTGAAGCTAGACTTGAATCTTCCAGCAGCACCAGAGGGCGATCATCAGAGAGAATCAAAGTTCTCCTTTCAAACCAAGGAAAACGTTATTGTCTTCTCTGCACCTTCTTTGGTGGATTGCCATTACTGAATTTAGTTCAAGTCAGGTCCTTTTCTATTGAATTTAACATCACCAGTAACCAATGTGTATTATTCTTCATTTATTTACCTTTTCTTTTTCCCTTTCTTCACACAGATGTGTATCAGTGTATACTGTATACAATTGTTGATTCTTTCCATTCACTGAATTAAAAAATTGAATTTATTCAGTCGGTGGCCTACAAATGTACATAGATTCATGATTTCTTCATTTAATTTTGTTGCCATGCTCTTTGATCTTTATTAGTTTTTAAGATTCATTACATGGTCTTTATTTTCTTAGTATGGTGGCCTATCATCATGCATGTGATCAGAATTCATAAATTGAGAGAGGAGAAGCAAAAGAAGAAGAAATTTGGTATGAGGGATAAGTTCAAATCAAACTTACACCAAAAGAAAGAAAGAAAGAAAGAAAGGAAAAAAATTGTTGGCCAGCATTTATTGCCAATTTTTTTTTCTTTCTTTCTTTTGGGCATTTATTGCCAAAATTTTCCATTGAAAGCAAGAGAAGGTTTTCTGAGCCATTGTTATTTCGAATTATGTCTTTTAATTCAGCTGTTTCAGCCTCAAGTCAAAACTGGCCTAATTCATGCTCATCCTGTTAATCAGATTTAGGCTAGACTTGCCTGCCATTAGTAGTTTTGCTCGTGTCTAGATATTCACTTTGTGTGGTTACATTTTCTCTACAAACATTGTTTCAGTTAAAGGTACAACACTTTTGACTTTAATTAGCAAAAACATTGTGCTTTTCGATCGGTAATTTGGGATACCCGAATTTTTTTGTTGACACTTAATTGTCGACCTAATCATAGTTAGAGTTTATTTGCCAAGAATAAGACGTCCAGATAGTGGACTATATCTATATGTAGACTAATATATATGCTACAAGTAGGCAAAATGTGTGTTTCAAAATATTTTATAGTAAAAAAAATTTTGAGTTAGCTGAAAAAAAGTGACTATATTACAAATTAAACTATTAGTAAACATGAACTAATATAGTGCTGAGATTTCACGTGGAAAAAATTGTACTAGGATTTGCCTTGGAACAATATTGTGGGAGAAAGAGATTGAACTACCAAGAGTCTGTCAGAGGGAGATGATGTCGTTCTTTGCATCTAATTTCCTTAATATTTTGCAATTTAATTGGATTATTGGCGAGGTACAGAGGAAGATTAACGGTATTTAATTCCAATTTTTGCTGTTCTAAAATATAATTAGTGGATTTGTAATCAATCACAACATAAAAGGATGACTACCACTTCGACTCTTGAAGATACAAAATAATTTCACACCAAAATTTATGTTCTCTCTTAAAGATGTCTTGTATGAGAAATTCATCGAAATGTCATTGGCTCTCCATTCAGGGACATATCCGTGTGCGTAAGGGTGGGAGCCTACGCCTCCACAACAATTTTAAAACCTCTTTAATAATTATATAGATATTTATATTTTGATCCTACTATTTTATTTTACTTGACCATATATTAACTCTAAATGAGATAAAATAACAAAATACAATGCAATATATTTGTTGCCATGCTAATGTATTGTTCTTGGCCCTTACTATTAAAATTTTCTGAATCTGTCATTATCTCCATTCTTATTAATTGAAGTGATTGTGAGTCATGTTTTGTGTCAAATTAGTATAAAAGGATTACTACTTTGACTCCAAAAGATAATTTGTTTGACAAAATTATCTTGAAAGAATATCATTTATATTAACAAAAATAACTAATAATTGAGTGGATTTAATTTATCAAATACAATGGATCTTCAAAGATCACTGACAAATATAATTTTTTATAGGACCATTTTATCAATTATGGATAACATATTTGGTTCTGATTTTGCAGAATTGATTCTAGGTAAAAATGATTTTAAAGTAAAGTTATTGTATTTCGTGGTTTCTCAAAAGGTAATGATGACTAAAAATAATAATTTTTCACTTATTCTAAAATCAATTCTAGAAGCTAATTTTAGAATTTTCAAACCAAACATATTTGTAAACAATCAAAAACCAATTCTATGACTTGAGAATTGATTTTCATCCCTCCAACCATGAAATCAAACTTGCTAGTAATCTCTGAAGATTCAAAATGGTAGCAGTAGTATAGGATACCTTGAAATCATGATACCTATCATGATTGGTAGCTAGATAAGTTCCTTATAAGTATCTAGTTAGAAGTTTGATTCCTAACAGAATATATGGAAAGTATCTTAAGACAAGAGGTAATACCCATGCTTGTGAATCCATTTAAGTTTCGCCCTTCCTTTTTCTCTCACCCAAAAAAAAAAGCCAAGTCTCCGCCTCCTTCTCTTCGTCCTCCACCTCCGTGTTAGAAAAGGAGGCGCCGCCACACATAGAGAGAGAGAGAGAGAGAGCAGGGGTTTTAGAAGAGAGAACAAAGTGATCAATGGCGGTTCCAGGGAGGCACAACGGCATGAACGACGATGACGAAGACAACGACAACGCACTGTTCGAAGAAGAAGGCCTCCACCACGACCTCGATGACTCCGACACACCTCCTCACCTCCGTGGCCTCTCCTCCGCCGCCTACCTCGGCGACCTCTCCGCCCTCCGCCTCGCCCTTGGTCCACTCCTCTCTCTCTCTCTCTCTCTCTCTCTTCGTTTCTTCGAATTTCTAAATATTGAGCTGCCTTTGTTACCCCTGTTGCTTTATCAAATGTTCAACCCAAACCCTATCTTCACTGAAGTTTTTTTTATTTAATTTTATTTAATTTTTAGAGTTTTTGTTTATTGTTGATTCGTATATCAGCTGGGTAAGTAGAAGTAGTTGACATGTCATTCATTCACGTGTATTGTATGAGCCCTTCTCTGTGTGTTTTGCATGGAGGAACAGCCTTAGAACGACTAAGTGAGTGTGCGCGTGTGTGTGTGTGTGTGTTTGGATGAGCTGAGTTCGGTTTTAGAACAGTTTATGATCAAAATTTTAATGAGACAGCTCTTGAAAAGAAAGAAAAAAAAATTATTATTTCTCCAAAATAATCAATATCCAAACTCGGTCCGAATCTCCAAACTCATTCTGAGAAAGTTGTAGTTGTTGGCAAATACTTCAGTTTATAAAATTGCTCTTGATCCTTTAGGGTATGTTTGTGAGTTTGGGTTTTGGAGGGGAGGAGAGGAATTATAATATAATTTTGGTTTTAAAATTTTGGTCACATTATTAGTCCTTACAAGTATTGACATAATCAATCATGGTTTTTAAATTGCGGTTGTAGTAGCTTTGTGGTTATTGCAATTGTGGAAAAATTGCTGAGAAATGTGGTTGATACGGCTGCAATTGCTGTTCCGATGTGGTCCCTTTGCAACAAGAATGTGGTGGTTGTGGATCACAATTTAGAGGCAGGGAACCAATGTTCCTTGTTCCTTAGAGACCAATTTGGGGTTTATGCATTTTCTAATTTATCATGAATGACTTCGGGGATTTTCTTCAATTTTGAATTTGTTGAAGATTGACATAATTTGCAGTGAAAATTTAAAAGCTAATTCGCTATATAACTACTATGGTTTTGTTTATTTGTTGGACTTCTGAACACATTCGCACTGGAACATTGGTGGTTCTTTCTGCTGATGCTTACTCCTTGTGCTGCATAACTACAGATAACTTGAATGGTAGTATCGATGAACCAGTGGAGGATGGGGATACAGCTCTCCATTTGACTTGCTTATATGGCCATTTGGAATGTGTCCAGGTCTGTTATCATATTCTTATTCTTGCTTTCATATGCTCATATTATATTATATGCTGCATGATGATACCATGGATGATGGATCTTGTTTAACAAATTGTAGCTGCTCCTAGACAGAGGAGCAAACTTGGAGGCCAAAGATGAAGACGGTGCACTTCCTTTGCACGATGCTTGTGCAGGAGGTAGTTTTCACTCTTGTTCTCTGAAAGTTGAACTGATTATTTTTTGTACAATCTGTGATGTCGTATTGCTTTTGATGATGACCTTATCAGGCTACACAGATATAGTCCAACTGCTACTGAACCGAGCTGGTGAAGCAGAGCACATAAAAAGGATGCTAGAATCAATTGATTCCGAGGGTGATACTGTGAGTACTTATTTGAGCAATTCTACACAAATAGTTAAATATTGTTTCAATCTTTAGTGAAGACTCAATAAACATGTCACATTATTTTGGCAACTAAATTTTGTCAAAATTTTTTTGGTTTTCTAACATTTTACTTATTTATTTATGTGTCCTTCACAATTTTTTTTGAGCTCCTACTCAATATGCCAAAGTCAAGCAACCTGTGAATTTATACTAATGCATCATATGAAAGATTTTGCCAGCCTCTCCATCATGCAGCAAGAGGTGAGCATGTTGATGTGATTAGGTTGTTGCTGTCTCATGGTGCGTCCCCCACAAAGTCAAACTTATATGGAAAGGTATATAGTTCTTTAAATGAGTTAAAGGTATGATATCCCTTTCTAGTGTTCATCAAATTCTGAAATGTAAATTTTTGGCAGACCCCGGCAGAGTTACCTGATCAGGGCACGGATGCTAGGAGGCTGCTGGAAGCTGTAGCCACTCCCATGGAAGGTTAATTAGTAGAAATATAGTTTTATTTTGACAGAGACAGTGCTTTTTTGGGGCCATACAATCTATATTATTGTATACTCATTTTGTATGGCCGTTGGTCGGCATTCAGAATTTATTTATTTGGAATTTTGGAGAGTTAAAAAAAAAATTACCGTATACTCAAACCCTACAAAGCAACCATGCTTCTACCATTAAAGGCTAAGATAATGTCCCACACTAGAAAAAAATGCAGAAATATTGGTTTTAATCGGGAGTTACATGTGTTGTCGAAGTGAGTTAGTGCTTGCAGTTTTTTTTTTTATTTTTTTTACTTCTAAAATTTCATTTATTTTATAGCAAAAGTTTGAATGTAGGATGCTATCTATACTACTCAAACTCTTCATCATTTGACCAATTAGTGCCTTGGCTTGTAGTTTTTCAATCATGTGAATGCAAGTGGCTCCACCTTGTTTTCTACGCCTTTATGCTGTATTTGTTCCACACACTCCTAAATGTGAAGCGATAATAATATGAAAGATATGCATAATTTTTTTTCCCTTTAACCAGACAATACACACCTTTACCATCCTAAGCTAAACTCAACCAAGGGGGTGTTTTTTATTAGTCCATTTTTGTGGTTTCCTAGGATATTGATTATCGGATGTATTGATTAATTCCTTCATTATGATTGGTCTGTTTAAATGGATAGATGCTAACCACGTTTTAAAGTTGCTTCATTGGAAGATGAGAATCGAACTTTCAACATTTGATTAAGAAATTATAAAACATTTATCGTCTTGTCTTGACCCTGTCGTGTTACAAGGCATTTAATTGTGTTCCTAGAAATTATTTGCACAAGAATAGTGATCTTAAAGGATCTTGTTTTAATATGTAGCTGTCTTCATTTATCCAATTCTATTTTGTACATATCTTGGATCATATATCCCTAGATACTTGGGTCAATATCAGATTTTCTTTTGTATGTGTTCAAGATCGACTTTGGAGCAAGACATAAATGGTACGTCGTTGGCAGTTGCACAGGGTTGCATTTGGATAAAAACTAGGCTAAAAGCAATAACATAAGGCAAAGGAATTTAGTCAATTTACACAAGCTAGTATACGTTATTGTTGCCAATTTCCATTAGTAGTGGTACATAGTACATACTAGTAATTAAGCAACCAAAAGACCATGGCAGCAGTAAGACAACAAGAGAAGAAGCTTCCATATACAAGATCAGTTGATCAGTCCAAGATGTGCAAGTTAATGGCTCAGTGTCCACACTGCAGCTTATTTAAGAGCAAGAACAACCATCAGTTTGTTGGGGTGGTTGGGGCACCGGTTCCGGCTTTGGAATGATCCTTTTTCCTGCTGTTGATCCTTCTTCTAAGAGACTAGGAACTTCCGTTATCTATGAAAGTGGTCCCATATTAGTCATGATTGGAAAGGAAAATGCAATACAAAGCAAATAATCTACAATTAGAATTTCTGTATTTTTACTCATGCAACATTATCATTATTTTATATTTTCCAGCGATGACCACCTCTTATAACCAATATTTAAATTCTAGAGTATTAACCTGATTTTTCTTAAAATCAGATAAAGAATTGAGCCTCCAATATTATTTTTCTCATTGATTTCCTAAAACAAAAATTAGGTATTTCATGTATCTGTCCATATTATCCCATGAATTACCACCTAATACGCCCTTTACCCTGATGAAACTTTAAGAACAGAACAAAACATTGCAACTTCATTGAAGTGAATAATCTACACAAAGAAAATGATTAAAGATCACTGTTCTGTCACAATTGTCCAAAAACCAGGCCTTTTCCTAGTCACCTCAAGGGAGATAAATGCCATAATAAAGACACTGATTTTCTACTATTGTTTTCCCTATGCTAGTGCCTTATTTTACTAGTATTTATTAAAACAAGTTTTATGCTTAAGTTACTGTATTTGGTGTTCCTCTACTATCAGCTAATTGGAAAATTGTCTTCTGCACATGGAACAAACAAACATCATAAAAGCAGGGTTCTCTACCTTTAGTGCAAGTTCCTCAAAGCACCGCTCCACATTTTCTCCAGTTTTGGCACTACATTCAAAAAACAAACATCCCAATTCTTTGGCAAGAGCTAAGCCCTCTTCTCTGCTTACTGCCCTTTCAGAATCCTAATAAAAATAGAGCTATAAAGCATTAAAGAAATTACAAATCAGAGTCCATCAAGATGAGAGTTATGAATTGTGAGAAGTCTATATTTCAAAAGTTGATAGGAGAAAAAACAAACTACACCATGTCTTTACAAGTGAGGTGCTTTGTATTTTAAGATCTTAATCAATGTCATGTATACCAACCAACCATAGGCAAGAAATTTGATAAATTTTAGTTGGTCTTCAAAGTTAGTCCTGCACCTAGGGGAAAATGAGGGATAGGGTTGAACTTAATCACTTCAAGCCATAGGGGTTGTTAGTGTCTATGACACAGGAGAGATTGAGGACAGAACTTGAACTTTGTTTCTTTACCTTGAAGCAGACAAGATCAAAGCCATGTCTTTCATTATATTCCTTAATCTAGTTTTCATTTTGAACCATTTCATTGAGGAAATATTTCCCAACTATTACTGTTTCATTTCCTTGGGTCACATAATCAAAGCACAAGAGTAGAACACAAAAACTTACTCTATCAACTTTGTTTCCAACTAGCACCTTCACACAATCCTGATTAGTGGAGTATAGTTCCACTTCTTTGGACCATACTTCTGATAAGCTTGTAAAGGTGTCTCTCCTCGTGACATCGTAAACTAAAGAGTGCAAAACATTCTATAAGTAGAAAGCACTTGATTTAAAATATGTTAACTAGCAATGATTAAAAAAGCATGCATAAACTGTCATAATGATTTCAAAGTTTTGGTTTCAGGAGGCCCCCCGTAGCCTCAAGAAAAATATGCTTAACAAATTCTTCATGCCATAAAATGGACATAAAAGCCAAAAAGATGAAGAAACCCTGGGGAACATCCATGAGCACCCCTTATAATCCTTATTGTAGAATAGTTCTTAAATGATCCGAGAGTAAAAGGTCTGCTCTATACTACTTATCATTTAACATCAGCTATTGCATTAATTCGGCAAATGCTTAATTTTGATCTTCCTTTATTAGGCATCACCATGTAATAATGACAAATGAGTGTTGAAGAAAGTAGATAGAGTTTTAATGTTATCATATGTTCCCATAGGAACAATGAAATCAGTGAGTTCCTCTATAGATAAAGTTCAATGCAAGTTGAAACCACCAAACACAAGCCTCTAATGTAGAAAAATCAAACAATCATATGTACACAAATCAGTTTAGCATACCAAAAATGATTCCATGAGCTCCTCTATAGTAAGAGCTTGTCAGTGTTCTGAATCTTTCCTGTCCAGCTGCAATAGGTGTAATGCTATCACACATCTACATACTTCAATCAGTCATTTGCATCATTGAAAGTTGATTCAACAGAAAGACCCTATGAGGAACGGGTGTGTTTGGATAAACTTTTGAAAAATAGTACTTTCAAGACAAAAGCAAAAGTAGTAGTAGTAGCAGAAGCAACCAACCTGCTTCTCTCAAAAAATTACTTTATAAAAAATAGAAGTACAAACAAATGCACCAGATTTTTCATTATGTCTGTTTGCATCCAATTCACATGATGCAAATAACCCAAAAAAACTAATTTCATGAAGTAGAAGCAAATGAATTGACAGCTGGTTACCAGTGTCCCAAATTGTTAGTTTCAATCTCTTCCCACCTACTGTGAGAAGCTTGATCTTAAAATCAACACCTACATAACATTGGAAACAGCAGAATATAAGAACAATAGCTTCACATATCATATTAGAACTGACGAGAGCATCAAATCAAAAACTAAATGTCAATTCCAATGTCACTGAAGGAACAATACAATAGTAAAGTTAATATCTATATAATAATATTCAGATTATTGAAGTATTAAACAAACCCAATAACCGAGGGCCATTGATTTAATCATAGCAACAGAGTCAAACATGGAATCCTAAGTCTGAAATTGTAAAACAGCATCTTACGGGTTTGTTTGGCTTGAGTTTCCAGTTTTTATTTTCACCATTTTTCCAGATTTTATTAAGAAAATACTTAGTTTTCATTTTCAATTTTCAGTATTTTCTTCACAAAATCTGAAAAAACTGAAAAACTAAAAATAAAAATTAAAAATTGAAAATTCAAACCAAACATGCCCTTAATGTTTCATAACTAGTCCACAACCACACAAGTGAAACCTACTTTGAGAAGTTCACTACTTCAATAGCAACTATAAACCATAGATCAAACAACTATAATAGTAACTACAAGAACAAAAAAAATAACAGCAAAATCCTATGTTTGTTAAGAATCATGATGGAAACGACAGTTTGATAATAAAAAGCATGCATGATATATATATATATTTCCAATTTTCCATTGCTATGGTCCAAAAAGTTTTTTGGGAAATCATCAAAAAGAAAAGAGAGTTACCTATTGTGGGGGCAATATCTTCAACAGAGCTAGAGATGAAGCTGACAACTAGGCTACTTTTTCCCACAGCTGTGTCTCCAATCAACAAGATCTTGAAAGAGAGATCATAGCCACTGCTATGACCTGAAGCAGATGAACTCATTCTTCTGTCAACTCTCTGAATGGTGATGATATCAAGTGCCTCTCTAATGAATGATCCTATATATATATATATATATATATAAAGTACAATGAGAAAGGAACCTATGTAATGTAATGTAAGTGAAGAAAGAAAGAGAAAAAGATAAAGAACAAAATGGGGTGAGAGGAAAAAGAAAGGAGAACAAAGGTACCCTTGTGCAATGAATAGCAAACGCTAATGGGGGCATCATATTCGTTCATATTAGAAGCATCTGATCTTTTCATTTATTTGCCATTTGTTAAGAGAGTGAGTGAGATAGAAGCTAAATAAAACGGCTACCTTTGCCTAAGTTCAGGAACAGTCTACTTCACACCGCACCAACGTATCTATTCTTTTCTTTCTCTCTTTTTCTATTGTCTACCTTTTTTTTTTTAATTTCTAGTTTTAACATTAATTTTTGAACATATTTTGTTTTGTAATTATGTTAGTTGCATATGAAAGCTAAGTTGTATCATTCACATAGGTAAAACGAGTCAATTATCAAACTGATTAAATTGAATTTAACTACTTGGTCATACAGTTAACCACTTGATGAAACTATAGATCAAGCCATCATAAGATTTTACGAACATATTCAACTATGCATTACTACATGCATAATTGAACATTTGTAAAAAAAATTGACTCTTAATATTATTATGTCAAAAGTCAAATATATTGTTACATATAATTTGATGACAATATATAGAACTATTTACATTATAATATATTAAAATTAAATATTTTTTTATAGTTTTTAAAATAATTAATTATCAACACCCATAAAGCTTTTATAATCAACTACTAATATAATAAAGTGTAAAGAAATTGAATATTTGTCTATTTGAAAAGCTGATCCTTAACACCTAACTATACCACAAATCAAATGCTCTCTGTTAAAAATTAATTAATGACAACATCAATAATGCACATACATAGCATACATAGCTTAGCTCTCATATAGACACATTATTTCATTAAATGAAGTTCCTAACTTTCTGCGGTGCTGCTTCACATGGGTTCTTGTCCTAAAATCTATGTCCGGCGTGTGATCTTGACAGAGGGATTGGGATGGTTTACTCTGAAAGCAATGTGCTTCAATTTCAAGCAGTGGTTACTTTTGCTTTTCGGCCAAATTAATATTGTTTGTTTTTGTCCTCTCATGTAACTACTATACCTTTCTAAGGTTACACATAGCCATAATATTGGGTAAAACTAGAACTTTGGCTTTTTTTTTTCTTCTTAAAACAGAATAATCCACGTCCTTCTCTTTCATCCCTCAATGCTATCTTTAATTTCCTTACCAATTTATCAAATTTAAATGTGAATTTTGATAACTTATACTCCAGTGTCATGATTTATTATCGTAGTTGTTCTTTTTATATTAAATTACCAAGATTGATGAATTTACCTTAATTTGTTATTTTATAACTTTTATGAACTTTAACAATAACCAGAAGGACCCGTAAAAATAAAATAAAAAAACTGAAGGAATTATTATTATATCTATCATTAAATTATTGATGATTGTTTCCTTGAAAAATAATCACGTTTTGTTATATAATGATGATGATTGTTTTCGTTACAATTCATGGAATATTTGGATAGGGAGATATTAATAATTAAACAAAATAATAAAATAACCAAAATTAATATTAAACTGCTCTCAAATCTGCCGAAGCTGTGTACTAAATATTTTATAATTTATATGCATATCCTGGCGAAATCCACGTTGTTTAGATGACTAACATGTATGCAACGACAGCTAATTATTAGATTCGTAGAAACATTAAAGATTGGTATAAATGTTTTCATACAGTAAAATTGAAAATGCAACCGATGAATTCAAGTTACATACTGCAATCAACCAATGCTTAATTAGTTAAAATAGTTCGCCTATTATTTGAAATTGATAAAGAAATTATAGTGAGTTGTCCAATTTAGAGTGAATTAATCGGGCTCAATAAACTACAGATATTGACCGTTTAAGAGGGGGAAAAAAAATCCTGATATTGCTTAGGGATTTATGACTATTCAATGGGGTTAGTCTTTAGGAAAAGCCAAACCAAATCTGGGCCATTTATTTTTTTTGGTTAAAACAAGTTTGGCAGGGAAACCTAAACCCCAGAGACTTGGAGTGGTAAACTGTATAACTCATCTTTAAAAAAAAACTCCTTAGATTTCAAATCTCAACCTTACAAATAAAACTTACCCAGAACACAATTCATTTTATTGAGCTAATTAACCCTTACCATACATAACATGTGTCTTTATAATATAGGAACCCCAGCTGCTGGCAAGAAGAGGCACCCCACATGAAAGACACAATATGACTCATTGGCCCATGAGTTGATGGGGCACTGTCAAAATGGGGTCGTAGCCAATATCAATTCAACGCCCACACATACACACACAAAACAGAAAAAAGAAATTCCAAGTCCAAAATAAAAAACAGAATCCATTTGTTAGTTAAGTGAGAGGTCAATTTCATTCTTTCATTACGTGTCTGCTTGTTCTATACTTTGAGCCTCAAGTGTTTCCTTTACCAAGACAACATGTTTCTCATATGCTGCTTTCGTTAAATAAAGATTAATATTATGTTCACTTTGTCAAGTAAACGCCCTTCTCATCATAGTTACAAACTATTTGATAGAAAAGGACTAATTAAACAGTTTCTTTGAGCTAATGAAATGAGAAAGTGAAATTGATTTGCAATATTGAGACTAAACAGGAAGGGTTATTTCTTTGAAAAAGTTATAAATTATGGGTTAATTTTTAAAAAAAATTAGATTAATTTTGATATACTATTAACATCAAATACTTTGCTATGCTAACTAATTACATGTCACTATATATGACTTTTGGTTTTGAGTAGTTATTGTAGAAATGAAAAACTTAAAGTAACAGTGCAATATATAATTAAATAATTGTATAAAAAATTGTCAAAATGAAATTCTTAAAGATTTGAGTTGTATACAAATAAAAGTGAACACTGCCCCAATTTTAGTTTTCTAAAGATAAAATTATCATTATAGTCCATCAAAAATCTTAAAATAGGTAGACAACTTGTATGTCTCCATTTTAGACCTCCAAAATGATCATGTGATAAAATAGTTTACGAAACATTTTTTTTTGGTTGGACAAGATTTATCCAACATGATAATGCCTATGGGTCCGTTTAAAAACCATAAAAATATATATATATATATATATATATAACTTTTAATACATATCAAAAAGACATTTTCAATACTTTTTGAGAAATTAAAATATTAATTTAATTAGTAATCACTTTTTAAAATAATAAATATATACTTTTTGTTTTATGTATTTAAATATAAAATAATTTATTATAAGTTCATTTTTAAAAATTACTTTCATGTAAGTATTTTTTTGGTCAAATTTTGTATAAGTATTTTTTTTTTGTCAAAAGTATAATTACTTAAATAAGTTATTTATCCAAGTGAGCCATACATATATATATATTTGTCAACGGCCCCATATAAATTGGGTTTTCATTTAAGAGTCCATAGAGACGATTGTGAAGCCCAAGTGAGATCAAATTTTTTGGGCGTAGGCCCAAGCCTAAGGAAAGTATAAAAAAACCACAAAAAGGATGGGTTTTTGGCTTTTTATTTTTAAACTCACAAACTGGTTTTAAAAATAGCAACCAAACAGCCCCATAGGTTTTCTTCCCTTGTTGTGAAAAAGCAGTAGCATCGGTGAGTGAGTAGCATCATTAGCGATGGATCGGGAATGGGGTTCGAAGCCAGGGAGTGGCGGCGCCGCCTCCGCCCAGAACGAAGCCATCGACCGCCGCGAGCGTCTCCGGCGACTGGCACTCGAAACCATCGATCTCGCCAAAGACCCCTATTTCATGCGCAATCACCTCGGAAGGTACCCCAAAATGCAAACCCTAACCCTAACCTTGAAATCGGTCTATTACTTTTTCTTCTTTTGGTTTTCGATTCTTATCCATCGTTTCTTCTTATTCTTTCAGCTATGAATGCAAGCTATGTTTGACACTGCACAACAACGAAGGGAACTACTTGGCGCACACGCAGGGGAAGAGGCACCAGACCAATTTGGCGAAGCGTGCTGCTCGTGAAGCCAAAGACGCTCCTGCTCAACCTCAACCTAACAAGCGCAAAGTCAATATTCGCAAAACAGGTTTTTCTTTTTTTTTAATTATTA
Source organism: Dalbergia cultrata (assembly GCA_031216105.1). NCBI lineage: Eukaryota > Viridiplantae > Streptophyta > Magnoliopsida > Fabales > Fabaceae > Dalbergia > Dalbergia cultrata. The sequence continues at coordinate 25,244 of JAVHNL010000583.1, forward strand.
TCATTAATTTTGTGTTGTTTGAGCTGAATCTGTAGCTTCAGAATCTTTTTTTCTTTTTTGGGATTAATTTTAGTTGTTCTCTGTAGTGTGTGAAAGTAAAGATTTGTGTAATGTTGTCTTGTGCTAATTATGATGTGATGTTGTGTAATTAGTTGTTAACTATAAAAAAGATTTAGATTTTAATCGCTGGACTATAGGTTTTTGGTTTACGACAAGTCACTATGGGTTGGTTGTTGTTTTAGTAGTAGTAGTAACTGTAGTATAAGTTCTTTGAAGTCAGGAAAATATTTAGGGGCCATTGAAAATGGAGGAGGATGATAAAAATGATGATGAGATTGGATTTTGTTAACCTTTTTTTTTTTCTCTTTTTTGTTCTTGATTACTTGGTAATTAGAGGTTATATGTTAATATTTGAGTTTTTATGGCAATCTAGATATATAAAAGTTGATTGTATTGCTTGTATGAGAGTTAGAGAGTGAACTTGTGAAAAGTTGTCTCTGTAGTTTATAGCATCCCTGGCACATCATTCTCCAAATGGATTGAATAGGCCAACAACAGTTTTTGCTGAAATTCTATAGCATCCCAAACTTTTTCTTTTTATATTTTGATTTCTGAATAGGTGTATTTAATATCAGTAATATTTTTTATTACTCTTTTATAAGTCCAATGTTTTCTTTTCATATTTTGATGTGGGTTGTTTGGATTATTAATGTTAGCTAACCTCAAGAACAGGGAACATCTGTTGATGGGGTTGGGATTTTCTATATAGCTATGCTTTCTTTATCAATTTATGGGACTGTATTTATTTTTTTTTTTTTGGGATAAAATGAGAGTCGTGGGACTTAACTAGAGCTTTTCAGCATGATATATGTTTGGAATAATTTGGACAAGATAAAAGGGGAAGAAGCAATGTTGCTCTAGATAATTATGTGATTTTGATGATATATACTAGATGAGATACTTCTCTTTTATGCTGATATGTTGTGTTCAAGGACTTGAAGTAAGGGACTAATTTTGTAAAAGATGAAATATAAGATATAGTCAATATTACTTTTTGGTTGATTTTTGAAAAGTGGGTTATTTTATAACTAAAGAACTTAATGCATAATTGTTTTTTCTGTTGGCAGTCAAGATTGGTCGGCCTGGGTACCGGGTGACTAAGCAATTTGATCCAGATACAAAGCAAAGATCTCTGCTTTTCCAGGTCTTTGTTTGCATTATTTTATTTACCTGTTCAGTTTCCCTATTTACATTCTTCTTAAAAATTATGATAATATGATTTTTTCCCCCTAATTTCCAATAATACAGATTGAATATCCTGAGATTGAAGACCTAACAAAGCCAAGGCACCGATTTATGTCTTCTTATGAGCAGGTGGGACTGTGTTTTTATTGGCTTCTCTCTCTCTGTCTCTCTGTTAGCATTTATGAAGTCCAGGTTGCACAATTTTGTTTCTTAATGAAGCCATGATCTAACATTTCTCTCTGATTACATTTTTACGTACACAGAGGGTGCAACCATTTGATAAAAGATATCAGTATCTTTTGTTTGCCGCTGAACCATATGAAATAATTGCTTTCAAGGTAAAGGGTTGCTGTTGTCTATCCATTTAGTCTTCTGTTTTTCCAATTTGTTATTGGGCCCTGATTCCATTTGTTTTGAGTTGTGGAAATTTACTTTTTGTGTTGATTAATCTATATTTTCAGGTCCCTAGCACAGAGATTGACAAGTCCACTCCAAAGTTTTTCTCGCACTGGGACCCAGATTCAAAGATGTTCACAGTAAGTATACTTACTCATGTCTATGGAAAAGTTGATCTATCCAAGCACATGTTTAGTGTGGGATTAGGATTAAGTTGATATCTGCTTCTTAAAAGTGTAAACAAAAAGGATTATCTCAGAAGGAAAACAAATTTGATCTGTGAGAGCATTGAATTAATTCAAGCCTTTTACTTAAACAAAAAAAATGTATTAAAAAGTAAAACCCATACATGATGGTTAGTTGTAGACTACAAGCCAATGAATCATTATGTGTTGATCCTTAGAGCTTCTTTCTTGCTATATTTCCTCTGTTCTTTTTGTTCATGTAGGTGTGCATTACTGATATTTAATTTCTGCCATCTTTCACTGACGATGGAATTGATGCTTGTATGCAGCTGCAATTGTATTTCAAATCCAAGCCACCAGAGGCTAACAAACCACAGCCCCCCTCTACAGCCAATGGCACGGCGGCACCTGGTGTTCCACCAAGGCCAATGCCTCCGCCACCGCAAGCTCCACCACCACCACCTCCTCCTCCACAAGGGCTACCTCCTGGTGCACCTATTGGAAATCCTCCTAGAGCCCCTCCACCTCCCATGCCAGGATCATTGCCTCCCCCACCTCCTATGGCGAATGGTCCTAGGCCTGCACCTCCTGGTGGAATGCCATCTATCCCGCCCCCACCCCCAGTAGGCAGCGGCACAACAGCAGGTTTCAACATGGGTGCTAGGCCTCCATCAATGCCGCCTCCTCCACAAGGCTTTCCATCCCAGCAAATGCAGGGCCAGGGTGTCCGACCGCCTCCACCGCCCCCTAATATGGGACAGTAGCGCAAACCTTCAGGTAGTATGGAGACAATCGTTTGAGGTGTTCAACAATAGTTGCTGTATGCCCATATTCGATGAGGACCAACCTATGTTGATACTGGAGTCTGGGTTTAATTAGTTATACTCCAAATTACCATTGCACTGTTCATCATCTTTTTCCTTGTTTCCCCTTCCAATTATCACATTAAGATCTGTTGCTGTATTAAGTCATGTGGCATTTAGTATTTGTGCCTCGGGCAATGATCATGTAATATACCACAAAATTAGATTCTCAAATCGCCTGATGTGATCGGAAAATTTTTTAGATTGAATGTAAGAGTATAGTTCATGATTTGATCGGATCACCTTGTAGTGTACAACCTTTACTGTTAGCGGTTCGAAACGAATAATATACGTGTAAAGAATATATCTTACAATGAAATTGAAGTAAAAGCTGCCAGATTTTGGTAAGTCGTGATGAATTGAGAGACGGGTCATTTGCCCGAAGCAAGAACGCAGAAATCAGATTTGCTCTAATAATAAACCTTTGTAGTTTGTATACTCATTGAGGGATGAAATGACCTATATTATCCATTGAATGATTCAAACTTAAAAGCAATTGATTTGGGTATGTATTTGAGTACAATATCAGATGAAACCTCCTCTCACTATCACTGTCACCCACGTGCCAAATGGTCACCGACTGTATAGATACTATAGACAATGCACTAAAGATGACACTGTTCACACTTTTGAAATAAACAAACTGGTTGAATTTGCTCCCCAAGCATTAACCTGGTGTTTCATTTGGTGGGAACACTTTCTGAATAAAGTCCAAGAAGCGACGTGAGTAGAATGTAGGGTCCACAGCCGAGATAGATATTGAATCAAACTGGAGAGATTTATAGGCATGTTCAATCTTCTTGGACATGTTGTACTCTTGTAAAATGTCAATAATACCCAGATAAAGAACCACATCGTAAGCCTCATGGAAAGTTTGCATTTCCTCCTTTCCTGGAATCTGCTCTGCCCTGGCTGGCATGTTTACACCCAGCTGGATTTGTAGTCTACTTAATGAAGTCATAAACAAAGAAAAATCATCAGTCCACAATATCGTAGCAATCATCCAATGATGTAAAGGAACAATTTATTTTAATCATTACACTCCTATATGAAAGAGAAATGCTTCTGGGACTTATGTTTTAGGCACCTATTTTGACATGTAGAATCATGTATAATTAATAGTGTTCAGATGACAGATAATGGGGGAGAGGAAGGAGAATAATAGGAGAGGGAACTTCTTCCCTTGTTTAGGAGTTTAATAATAGGTGGGAAGGAAAGGGAATTCATGGAGAATATTTCCCCCTCTTTACCGCCACAAAATTGGGGTTCAATTAAGGGAATTAAGAAAGACAAATAACATTAAGACAAGACCATTAGAATCATGAAGAATCCATACCTTGCGGTGCCAGGCAGAAGCAGATCAACCTCCTCATCACCAGCAGCCGAAGCTCTCAATCGGCTACCTCTGATGTGTGGTCCTACAACAACACTATTGTCATCTGCTCCCCTAGGGATCAGAACAAGGCCTTGTGGATAGCTGGATACTTCATCCTCTAGAGGGTCTGTCAGTCGATCATTTGGAAAGTTTGGAAATTTATCAGTTCCATGATTATTGATTAAAGTTCTAGTACAAAATGCGAGAATAGTATATAAGTCGTAGATGGAACTTCAAAGCATAATGTCTAGTAGATAAGCCATAGTGCCATACATATCTTATGTTTACTTCAATCATTACAGAGGTTGTTGATAACAAAAAGGACAGATAGACAATAGCAACATCTCATCATCCTCAATGCCCAATAATACCAAAATAAGTAGCATTTATATCATTTCCTGTTCACACCAATATCTGGGGGCATGACACTATCCCTCCATTCCAGGTCATTAGTTTCATACTTCTGATGCATGCCAACTTTTAATTTAAGGCATATGTATATATACACGCGTGTGCGCTCATATGCAAGAAATAAACATTAATCAAGTAAAGGTCAGTTACAAATCATGAGTAGCTAGATCACATCTCATACCCACCTTCCTCTGCAAGGCTTGCTAATCCATCTGCACTTATGCTTTGGTTGTATGATGTGAGGGGATGCAGATGCTGGGGAGCTCGATAATGAACACCTAGTAGGAGGCTGTAATCCATTATGTGCTGTTCTTCCAAGAACTTGCTGTCAATCTCAATTTGCCTGCAGAAGATTAAGTATGAGTATGCATCATGGAGGACTATACATAATGAAAATTTGGGTATTCAAAACTAAGACAAATTTTGTCATTCAAACAAACACTAAAAGTTGCTATTTACATAAGCAACAATACATGGTGCCAAAAGTGGGGAAAAAAAATATTTTCTTAAAAAGTTATACATATTTATTTTAGTATCAAACATGTGGCAACGGTTCTCCTGCATTATGAGAGACAAAATGCTTAATAAACTCATGTAAAATTGTACAAATTTAAATATATACACATTTGTTTCCATATGCTCTTTGCTTGTTTACTTTGTTGAAGGTGAAAAAAATTGTTCTTTTTATCACATCAAGAAACGTAAAGGCAAATGCAAGATGAAATAACATTATTTGCAACAAACCCTTACTTAAGTAAAGACTCGCGCCAAGAAGGTTCCAAATAAAAGCAGTAATCCAGATCCAAATCTTTCAGAGTTGTGTTCTCATCAATTTCTATCTTGTCTGAAGAGCGTCCAAGGGATGAACCTTTTAAATCAAATCTCCTATGGATCCTTAATTCTGTGCAGAACATATTTCCCATTACAACAAAACGAAACTGCAAGATAGAAAATTGTTTATAAATATTAGCCTCCTAATGAAAAGAAATGTAGAGCATTGCATGAAAGATGTAAGTATGTCATGACAAGTACGATTATAAAATATTTGATGTTGTAAATTTGCACAGTTCTGGTATTTCAGATTGCAAGTATAAAGATGTAAGTCATGCCAGCAGACACCAGTGGTAACTACTCCAGAAAACAACTCAAGCACAGGAAAATGCACATACCTTTTGACCGCTTGAAGGTATAATCCGATGCAGACCAAAAAATTTTGTGATGAGAGTATTATCATATGACTTCACATGGTGATGATAGTTTGGAAGCATTCTTAGAAGAACCTACAAATTTTGGTCACTGCAATCAGTATTTTTTTCTGAAAAGTGAAAAGGAACAAGTAATAACTAAGATATTATTACTAAGCATATGTTCCACAAGTTTATTCAGTAATAATGTTGGGTGAGAGCTCAACTCTTTTTCATTTTCTTGCATTGAAAAGGTAGTTTTACTGGATAGAAAAATCAGTACAATTTGAAGAAGCATAAAATATCCTAGAAAACCAGCAAAAATAAGAATCCAATATGGAAACAGGGACAAAAATAAAGAATGCAACAAAGCTGTCGATTTTCTCTGCATATCAGAAATTGGAACTCCAAACAGATATATACACGAGAGAACCGTCTGCAAATGCAACATGCAGCCATTGATGACAATGCCAAAACAAACAGGCACTAGGCACTGTGAAAATATAAATTGCTACTAGATGTGGGATCCCTTGATGTCAACCACAGACTTTCTTTGGGTTCAAACTAGGGAACCAGAAGAAAACAAGTCTCAAAGGCAGCAATAATTATGTATCTATTGCAGCAAATGCTAACAAACAAGATCCAAAAATAGTAAAACATACCTTTACTTCAGATCTTCGCAGCGTCTTGATCATGAAACGATCATCTTGAGACAGGAAAAAGACACTACCACTTTTCCCTGGAGAAGATAATTCCCTCAAAGCATCATTTCCACAAATGGACATCATATAGTCTGCAGCATCAATCTTGAACAATTCTCTCAAATTTCTGCAACATATTTAACCAACATATAAGAAGTTTCGACCAAATCCATGTCAAATTATTATTCTACAATTGTATTCAAGTCAACTAGGTATTGTAATTTGACATGGATATATAAAATCAGAAACATAAAATTCATTATGTGCACATCGGTTTTTATTTTCCTGAGTAACAGAAAGCAATGGAGAGTTATAGAAGTAGTAATGTTAGATAAGATTTATTTTTACCCCTTGTAACAGAAGATTATGGAGAATTATAGGAATACTATGGTAGAGTAAAATTCAGTTCCTTTAAGAGGAAAAAAACTGAAATTTGGATGAAAATAGAACTAGTCATAACTTGATGCAATCAACCAATCCAAAGTGAGTAGCAAGGTGCAAAGGAGTGATTTATTGAAGCAGGTAATGAAGATATGGATATTATAAACATTTCTTTTATAGATATACAGTATGCCAAAAACAACTTAACTCTGGAGCTAGAGCAGCACACAAAAATTACGATTAGTATATATGCATGTATAGTGTGTAGACCATACAAAGAAATAAATAATACTAAAAGCATACCAACTACTAACCTGAACACCATTGGACAGTAATCTTTCCATTTAAAATCCTCAGATTGATGAGGAGGTGTCAGTTGAGACCCTTCCTTAGGAAAATCCATCCAAAAACTTGCTCTGGGACCAAAATCTGATGCTCGAACTTCCCGTCTATGTATGGGGGTAATCTTCCCTACAGTATACCTAGCCATATTGAAGCCCATTTTCACAATTACATTACTTAGGGAAAACCACACAAAAGCATAGCAACTATGGGTACTCCAAAATATAGCATGTAGCATTTTGAGTGTGAACAATGGTCAAGATAGTGCTTTCTACCTTATTCCAAGCTGCAAACTGAGCATTAGATCATAACTCCGGTGGCCTTTAATGATTGCTTCACCGGGCCTTTTGATCTCTTTGGCAAGTTTCTTTTGAAGCCGTTTTGCCCTTCTAGACAATGATGAAAAACTATTATTCAAAACTACCTCACTTATTAATACACCTTGCATATACTCACGCTCTAAAATTGGGATCTTTTCGTTAACCTCTTTATCTCCACTTTCTAGTATAGAATCGGTTGAATCATGCCCGATCACCTTCTCAATAGATACCTCAAGACTCCATCGCCTTTCGAGAGAAATATTCTTGCTGCGAGATTGTTCCAGATTTAACAGGCTTCCTTTGGCAAGCTTATCAGACGAAATGCGACTAGATCTCAGGTTCTCACCAACCTTGACGTTTCCCATATCAACAGAAGCAGCATGATGAATGTTCACCCGGTTCTGCTTTCTCAAATCTGGCAATAGCCCTCTTTTCCTCAAGGCATTGAGATAAACTTCTTGTGCAGATGGAAGACAGCTACCTTTTGGATAAAAGGTTCCTTTGCCATCTTTCAGACCCCTTGTCCAAGTTCCAACATAGCACCCCCCATCACTCCAAGTATATACACCTAGCCCATGCATCATGCCATTCAACCAGCTTCCTTCAAATGAGTCCCCATTTATCCATGTGAGAGTTCCTTTTCCTGACATTCTCCCACCTTTCATATTCCCCAAATATACATTTCCATTGGCCCAGGTATACTTCCCTGGTCCCTCTGGTGTTCCTTGGATCCATGAGCCTTCAAAGATATCTCCATTAGGATAAACTTGATAACCAAGCCCATGTTTAAGATTCAATCGCCACCGACCTTTATGGGTAAGATTATCAGAGCCAGTGTATGTTCCTGGACCATGGATATAGCCACCAGAGAACTCACCCTCATAAACTGCTCCAGAAGGCCATTGTAATTTTCCATTGCCATTCCTCATCCCCCTTCTCCACTCACCCTCATATACACAACCATCCGACCATACATACTTACCCAGACCCTCCGGAATGTTGCCAAGAAGGGACCCGGAATATGATTCTCCATTAGGAAGCAAGAGTTCCCCAACTCTAAAGCCAACAATCTCAGACGAATGACCAGCTTCGCCGCAGTTTGTCAATGAGGTTACAACACGGTCTATTTCAGAAATGGCATCAAGAGATTTTGTTCTCTCTGCACAAGAAAGTGCTCCATCCAAATTATCAACTGTGGCCACAGGGCCAGACATGCATAATGACCCAAAAGGAATAATTTCCTTATTGAATTTATAAGTATCCTGAACTGCTGAATTATAAGTATCCCAAATTCTCAAATCTCAACAGCTAAAGAACAAGAAGGGTTGCATACAGGAATTCCAACCAAGAAATTGACCCTCGGAACTCTTTGTCCTTTAGACTAGAGAAGAAAAGTCAGAAAAATAAAATGAATTAGAAATTTATCATAGTCACACAAGCTGCAAGAGATCAATAGTTCAAGCCATCAAAAAGGGGGGATAACCAAAGATTGTCAAGAACCTAAGAGAGCTTGATAGAGTACTATGTAGCAAATTTAATTCTAAAAGATCACTGATTGCTTTATCACTATTTCCTTTGCTGAATTTGGCAGAGACCCCAACTTACAATCATGTCTAATTTTGTTAGGCAATTTAACAAACATAGCAACTACAAGAAATAGAAGCTGAGAAGAAAAATAGAGTTGCCGAAATATAACAAAAGCTAACCAAACCAAATGGAAAAAGGGTAATACAATCAAACACTAATGGGAGGACAGATTGTTGTCCGAAAACTAAACTTGTATACTGCTGAAAATCTTGAAATTGAACAAGCTTTAACATTCTTTCTCATTGTGAAAGAATTCCGTTCATTCCCTCATAAAACCAAACAAAGCAATACAGCATACAGAACACAATGATCGGTTGCGGAATCCTAAAGAAATGCAGAGCAGACAGCCACAGAAAAAAAAAACTGGTCAAAATCTAACTGTCCCACCACGATTGAAAAACAAAACAAGGCTTCAAAAATTATTACAAAATTCAGCAATATGTACTGTTCAAATATTTACAGTGCCAAAACTCCCAAATTCATAGTTTCAACAAAAAAAGCTCCTGCAAAAATCCATACACACACACACACAATTTCAAACCCTATGAATGAACTTAAATAGCAATATTAATAACAATAATAATAAAACAACCAACAATTGATAAGCAAAATATATATAAAAAAAAAATCAGCTCAGAAACGATTATATCATTAATTCCATGGCTTTGATTCTACAAAGACCAAAAACTTTGAACAAATATCAAGATATATATTTTTGTTTTTCCTGAAAGCCAGATTGCAACCTGTTCTCGGACAGGTATACATGTACACACATACATATATACATTTATAAATACATGTATATATATTATAAGAATTAGTTATTGCACATTACTCAAGATGAGGATATGACTATGTGCATATACAGCAAACATTCATAGCTGCAATTTAAATAGGAAATAGTAATACAGATGCAAAGAGAGAGAGGTACCTTGAAAGTGAAAGAGAGAGGAATGAAAAAGAAAGTCACACAACAAAGGTGGAACTAAACGAACAAAAGACATTTATTTATATGTCTAGAAAGTCTAAAGGGTTTGTTTATACAGTGAGTAAGTCTCTCTCTCTCTCCCCCTAAAGTTTTATGGTTTTGGATGAGTCAGTTTCCTCTTTGTGTCTTTGGGATGGGATGATGAGAATAATGATATGGTGGAAACAAACAGTGCGTTGTGCTATGCTATGCTGTGATCAGATCTAGCTAGCTAACTCATCTACCTTCCCCCTTTGTCTCCTTTCTTTTGCCCCACAACTGGACAACCCCTCCTTTTTGTCAACTCCAAGCATCATTTTTTTCCACCTGCAGCATCAAAATTTCCACTGCACATTATTAATGTTATGGTAGATTTAATTTCTATGAACGGATACTTTTTTATATTGTTATTTAATTATATATTATCACATCGATAAAATAATAATTAAATTTTATATTTATTATTTAAAAAAAGTCAAGTAAATAAAATGGTTTTATATTATCATCATATGAAATTAAACTCTATTAATATTTATCTAACATAGAATTATATTGTGTCAAAGCCATCTTTTAGAACAATGGCCCAGTCAAACACTTTGATTGGTACGATGATATATGATTAAATGTCTATGTAACTTTTACATTCATCATGCATTGAAATTAAATCTACAATTCAAATTTAATTAACTAAATTCACTGATAAGAAAATTAATACTTTAGATAAGGAGGAAGGTTTGAATCTTAAATGAGTTATTACTTGGAATAAAGTTCTGCATATATTACTTCAATTTAAATTTAAATTTTTATATATTATTACGCCATTAATTAATTATATATCAATATTTTTTTGGTGCATAATTATATATTAATATATTATTACAAAAGTTTGAATCTCATAATAATTATTACAAAAGTCATATATATATATATATATATATATATATAAATAAGAGTTAAATAAGTATATATTAAAATTAATTATCACACTAATTTGACCTTCAAACCTCAAAATGTGTGAAATATCGCAAGAAACCAAAAAAGAGCAATGATATCATAATGAGATATTCAGCGTGGCGGTTGAAATGACAATATTGTCCAGGTTCGTTGAGTCAGAATGCAGAAAGGTGATATAATTAAGATGGCAGTTATGTGTGCAATAATAATAATTAAGGTATAATACGATTCCTAAACAGGCATGTTCAGACGAAGAGCGCCCCTAACTATATTCAAAGACCTTAGGATTTGGTCTCTACATTTTGATTCCATCTTCGAACTAATCTTCCAAACCTACCTCTACCTTCCCCTGATATGATACTATATATGCATATAAAAATTTCCTTTATTGTCATCACACCTACGTCATTATAGTTATACTTGAAAAAATAAAAATAAAAATTTAATATTAATATATTAATAATATAAAACTTTTTTAAGTTTGAATCACCAATAATAAAAAATTATTAGATCCAAATTAATCTCACTCAAACTCAATCAAGCTATTACTGAAATAAAGTATTCTAAAACTAATTTTTATTACTTAGGAAATTTGAAATTATAAACTTATTTAATAAAAACATATTTGAACAAACTATATATTGGTTAATATAAAATCATGAGGCCTAGCATACTTGGTAGCTAGGTAGGCTCCTTAAGCATCTAGTCATGGGTTCGATTTCCGACGGTGTGTATGGAGAAGGTTTCATGGCCAAAGGCAAGACCCACATATGTGAGCTCTACGCCTCGAGGGGATTAGTCATTGCTTCCAACGGTGGATACCTTTGATTCATCAAAAAAAATATTGGTTAATATAAAAAAAAAGTGCTTTATTTAATTTTACATTGACATATAATTTTATAAAATAATAATAGCATCAGACATCACATTTATCAAACAATGTATATTAGTATTCAAAATTACTTAGATAACATGGAAATAATGCTAGTAAGTAAATGAATATATGTAGCATTTTTTATCACATTCTAGATCAATTCAATTTTTTCAAAAAATATATGATAAGGCTTCATAAATTTTGTCCAGTAGTTTTTTCTAGGGGAATTTTGTTCTATAGCTTATAAACCCCATCTATGCATCGTTTATATATCGCAAGCATAGGAAATCTATGAAGATCACATTCTCATGGTTTTTTCCCTAGAATTTAATTTATATCCATGGACGTCAATATAAAATGATTTTATATAGATATCTAATCATGCATATTACATCAGTAAAAATATTTTACTCAACTACTATTCCTTTAAAAATCTTATAAAAATAAACATATGATTTGATATCGATATGAAAGTTTTATACATTATTGTTAATATATCACAGTTAATCTTCTTTTGTAATGCATATATATAAATTTATTTATTTTTTCTTAACATATAAATTTAAATTTAAAACAATAAAGTAGAACTAAAATTAATGGGGCCATATATACTGCCATAGCATTAGATGCACCGCTTGTTTTGGTCCATACCATATGAATGGTAAAGACGGGGGTTTGGGCACTGTAATAACATGTTTTTAGTTTGCATGCTTCAAAACTATGGTTCAAAACTACTACTGTTTTAATTTATTTGAACGTGAATTAATAAATTAGTTATGTTAAATTACATTTGATATAAATTTTAACCTAAAATTTTAAATAAACGTAAACAAATTAAAATAACATTTTTAATCAGACCAAATTTGCAAACTACAAAACAAAGTCTGCGTGCGTTGTGAAAAGTATGGTTTGGAGAAAAGGTTCTCCGTTGTTAATTAACTTTTTGGTCCCCTAGATATTAATCAATATTTAAGACAGGAAAATTGAAAGATGCATGCAAAGGGAAAAAAAAAAGAAGTTGCAATCAGCTACAATTGTTCCTCTTATTTCCGTGCTGTGGGTACACATAGGAACTCCCCTTTCTATAGTGTTAATTTAATTGATGCCATAATCCCATTCCTATACCTTCCAAGTTTCATGTATATATATATATATATAAGGTCATTTTTATGATCATTGAATTATATATGTCTGTGTATGTGGGGTGTGTTTATCAAAAAATTGAATTATATTTGTGTTTTTGATTTGTAAGAAAATATAACTATGAATTTAGGTGAATAACAAATCAAAACTAAACTACCTACAAGTCTTTCATTAGAAGTATATAATTTTTAAAAAATTATTTAAGCGTGACAATAATTCCTTAATTGTTAACACATACATAATAATATATAACTTTATACTATCAATTATAAATCAAATTAAATTTGGAAACTACACTTAACCATTATTTGTTGTTTTTCTGTTTATTGAACAATGGTTGGGCTCAGATCAATCAGACTTTATTATTTTTTTTCAAATAAGAATATCAACCTTTTACACTGTTAGATGGCCTTTTGTACTGCAAATTTGCTTTTCTTTTTCAACTCCAGGTAAAGAAAAAAGTCATCATTTGGAACTTTACTTCATCATCGTGTTGTAATAGCTTTAAAAGTAATAATTCCTTTGAATCTTCATTAATTTTTTTAAAAATATAATTATTCTTCATTTTTAATTCTCTCAATTTAGATTCCCTCAATTTAAAATTCTTTATTAATTTAGCTCCCTGAATTTTTTTTAAATTTATGACATTTTTATTAATAATTAATAGAAAATTAATGAAATAGTCAATTTGCATATTAAAAATAGTTTCGAGGATCAAATTACATATTGTTAAAGTTTAAGGTTTAAAGTATACATGACTTATTATTCATAGATAAAGTGCAATATTTCCTTAATTTTTTTTATAGAATTATAAATTTATTTTAAATTATTGTGATGAGAGACAAATAAGTACATTGCCTTTGGAGCAAGGCACATGATATTGCTCCATTGATTGCCACACACACATATGTACCACTGTACTATATATGTTGTGCAGAAGATAAAGTCTTATATTAATTGAGAATAAATTAAATGATTAATATATAATATGAGAGAAGTCATGATTTATTACCTTAAGATTTTTTGTTAAGATGTGCCGTTCAGTTCGGTGGTATGATGTTTTCACTTAACCTATTAGTTGTATCTTTTTTTATTGAGCTCCGTGCCCTAACACATATCACATATCACATCAAAATTCAACTTGTTTATGCATATTAATCCATATATAACAATTTAATTTAATATCTCTGCACTAATCATGTGAATTAAAACATGCACATCCTTCTTCTTCTTCTTCTTCTTATAAGATCATCACGTTTCTTGAGTTTCATCAAATTCATTGACTTCCCAAACACCAAAATAGATTATGTAATCACACCGATAAGAACTTTGGCTTATGCGGAAAGAAATGAAAAAGGCCAATATATAAAGATACGGAGAATAATGCAACAGGTGGGTTTATGATAGGCAAATCTTTAAGCATGAAACTTTAGTGAGAACCAGATTCCTGAAAACAAATTAATGATCACACATAGAGAGAACAAGAAACTTGACTCGGAAAATTCCAAATGCAGATCACACAACTTGGCAATATAACTTTTGAAGAAATTGAGGACCAATGCAAGTAGGTGTAACATAATGATAATTAAGTAATGTTATCCAGTCAAAATGTATTACCAATTTTTTTTTAATGAAACTCAATGGTCATAGTAAAGTGATATATATGGTTAATTATCATGCCATATTTTGCAACAAAATTTTGACAAAGTTTTGAACTCTTTAGCATTTCTCTAATAAATATTAAATAGCTAGAAGTTAGTTATCAAAATCTTTATAATGGGGTGCTATTTTGATCTTTTTATAGACAAATAATTTTTACTCCTCCGCAAGCTGCATAGTTTTGAGTTGTGGGTTATTTTATCTTGGTAAAATCTAGATAGCATTGGAGTAAGATCAAACCATAACACTTGATAATAAGTTTAAATAAAAAGTATTGTATCTGGACTAACAACTATAACTTTTAGCCTTATAGTAAGAATTGGATCCAACAATAATTATTCTTCTTAATCTTATCAATTTTTCATAATGATTTTGGAAAATAACTTTAGTTATATATATATATATATATAGAAATTTTCATAACAGAATAATTACACTTTCAAAGCCTTTTTCCTCCCTTTAAGATAAATCTTTAATATAATTATATAAAAAAAAATGTGTTCGCAGTTGTTTCGATGGTTGAAAACTAGTGCTAGGTCTTTTGTGCATTTTACGTGATCATGAATAAATAAACAAATGAGTTCATAACTACACGGAATCCACTTTCTAAGACAAACTTATTACTAAATGAAAAGTGGGTAATGTTAGCTGTCCATTATTCTTCTTCTTCCTCTTCTTCCCTTCACTCATTGTGTGTCCTTTTCTCTACCTTTACGTTATTTTACTTGTTTATGGTTTTTATCTAATGGCTAAAGAGGCCTACCAAACTTAGCGTGACTATAACTTAACAGCTTAGTATGTTTTTTATATACTTGTTGAAATGATCATATCATAATGAAAGGCAATTAAGCAAGAAGATAATGTATTTTAGTTAAACAACCATGCATTATTATGAGTTCCAAGTGCTTTCATAGAGGTTGCTGCATGCTTTTGTATGACTGAGTTTGATATCATGATCAAAAGTAAATTGACAGAATTCGTAACAGAAATCAGAAAAGAGATTCAAGTCCATATAACAATAATTATACCTTGTGCCACTAAGTGAGGTCAACTATATGAATCAAGCAACGACACAGAGTTTTATCATATATCATTATAGATTCAAATCCACAAAATTGTGATATTAGTTTTCTTGCAGGGTGTAGCCTCAAACTTCTACTTTGCTTTCTTTTTTTTCTTTTTTAAAACAAAAAAAAGTTACCAATTGAGATAACTTTTATTGGATAGAAAATGATAGAATCTCACCTTAAATTATTCAAATGTCTTCATATCTTGACTAGAAACCTGAAACCAATGAATTTATAGATCCTCTCATCTTATATATACAATATTCACTTAATCCAATACTTAATTAATTTGGAACTTCACCTCTCACACTTGAAATATGAATATTATTTAAATACCCAAAAAGTTAACAACCATTAGATACGATCAATTCTACACATTTTGTCTATCATGTCATATACAATAATTATTAAGTGAATATCACAATAAGCACACACTTTTTAATTATTTGAATAGCACCATTTTACTTAAAATTCCAATATTTCGCTCTCCCTCAAGTGTGAGGCCAAAGATGGTGCATTAACAATGAAACTAGACACAAATTGACTAACAATGCTCCAACAAGCTAAGTGTTAGGACCACACCCCGATCCTAACCAACCACTACATCTTAACCTAAAACTTGAAGGGAATATTTGTGAATTTGGAGAAAAAGAAAAAGATTTGTAGTGCAAGATGTCAAAATTTTACCATACAAACTCCTCTTATTCCCTCTTCTTTTTTTTTTTTTTTTCCAAAATCAAACTCACAAGTACATCATAAGGTAATAAAATTATGCATCCTTTTAATTTTATATATTATTCACTTAGTTCATATTTAACTAGTGTGAAACTTCACATCTCACACTTGAAATTCGAATAGATCTAGAAAACTATATATGGTATGTGATATGAAATTACTAGCATATGTTGTTGTTGTAACTTGCTATTATTATTATCCAAAATTCACTTAACTCTCACTAATTTAGGTCAATCTATGTACTATATATATAAGGGTAAAGGTCTTATTAGAGCTTAGTTCTTTCCATCTGTAAGACTTGAACTTGGGAGCTTGATTAAGAAAAGTAAGTATATCAACTATTTGAATCTACTAAATGTTGGTAAATAATTTTATTGAATTTTAAATATTTTTTCTAATGATTATTTTGCT
The DNA here is from genome assembly GCA_031216105.1 of Dalbergia cultrata. Classification (NCBI taxonomy): domain Eukaryota; kingdom Viridiplantae; phylum Streptophyta; class Magnoliopsida; order Fabales; family Fabaceae; genus Dalbergia; species Dalbergia cultrata. Next base: position 42,044 of record JAVHNL010000583.1, read on the forward strand.
GCCCTATTTAAATTGGGAAAATGTTATGGTTTTTTTTTTATAAAGACAATGGATTGAAAGATTTCATAATTAAATATTAATCACAGTGCTTAAAGAATTAATCTCGAAACATTACAATTAATATTTTGGTCAAGGAAAAAGTTATTTCATATATATATATATATATATATTATTTGCGTATGTCACATGTCAGGTGGTGCTCACAGGTTACAATTTTCAAAGATTCATATATCGAACTAAATTGAACCAAACATTTCTTCCAGGCCTAATTTTGTTGTTTGGTTATTTCTTGAAGCCTTGGAGCTAATACTCACTCATGTTAAGCAGTATTTTATTTGAGCTCAAAAAATATCTGGCAGAAAGGAGTTTAATACTCATACACACACACACACACACACACACAGCGCATGTCATGCCATGACATAAACCAAAAAAAGAAAAAATTAGAGATATTATATACTCCAAATGCACCTTGAAACCACACAATCTATTGGACGTTTCGATCTATTATAATATTTTATTCACTTGACGTTTACATTTCATTAAATTCAAAATTTTGTCTTAGTTTATTATTTTGAACTTTGAATACTTAGTTTATTATTTTGAACTTTGAAAAGCAGTTTCTTTTTTCAAAATATATTTCTGACATTAAATCCTTGTACGAAAAAATGGACCTCAGTTTGTTCTCCTCCATCCACGGTGGGTACTAGAAAGTGACTTCGTAATATTGAAGTATTCAACAATTATACGAAAGATGGGGAACTATTTTTATATGTTTTGGGATAATCTACTATAACATACAATAGCATGAATGTATGGTCTTAAAGTTTTTGTATATGTATAACCGCTAGAAACTTTTGGAAGCAAGCAATTTTTTATTTTTTTTTGGTGAATGGAAGTAAGCAATTTACATTTTCTGCCCACACAAAGCATAATTAAAAACGGATAATATTTTTTGAGAAAAATGAATTAAATTATTTTATTCTTCTTTGGAATTTGGAATAAATAATAATTTAAGACCTTCCAGCTGGGTTTTAATGATTACTATTCAACTTTTTTGGTTCATCAAAATTTGATATCTCTGAACTAGCGTATATCGCGAATTAATCTTTAAGATTAAGAACCCTGCTAGTTACTCTTTTGAAAACGTATCAGTAAGATATCAGGCAAAAAACAATTATTGGCTTTTGATATACAGATTTGACAATTGTATTATAACAATTTTAATGGACACATGTCAATGAGCATATGCTTTTGGGCTTTATTTTGGGCTAAATTATTGACATCCCATTTTTCGTATCCTTCAAATTTGATTCAATTTTTTATATTTTTTAATGCAATTTCGTTTTCGTAAGTATTGTCATCATTTCCGCCGAAAATAAAGTATTGTCATCCTAATTTGTATTGGCAACAGAAAATAGTAAAATAAACTCCCAATAAGAATGAAGTTATTATTAATTAACGCATTGATGTGTTCTTGGAGTAAATTGTCTATATTTAATGAAGATGACAAAATTAGAGACACAAAGGAGAAACAAAAAATTTAAATCCCCAAAGAATGAAGAAGATTGACCAAAGTTAGTGCTGCGGGTGATCACTGATTAGATTTGGTGTTAAGGTTATAGATCTGGAAGACATAATCATGTCTCATGAAATGACAAGAGAGGATCACATTATCACTTTGTTGCCACTCAATTCCCTAAATGTGAAGAAAAGATCATGTTATACGTTTATCTTCCCTTATATCATTTTTTTTAATTAGTTTTATATCATTAAACTTACAAAACATTTAATCATGATCATGACATAATTTGTTCTACTTTGCTCCTTGTATTTCCATTTCCACTTCACCAATTTTTTTGTTCAGTTTGATACTTAATAAGTACTTAATGATATTAGTATGAAATTATAAATAAAAATATTCAATAAAAAGCCGATGATTTAACATTAAAAATTTAGTTTAAATTTTTGTCAATGTTTTTTTATTTTAATTCTTTAAGAAATAGCTTCAGGATACTCATTAGTAAAATTATTTATTTTCTTCTATTCTTAATTCTTTCTCCTTTGATTGAGCTTCGATTTGTTGTTGAGCGAAGTTGAGTTTTAAAGCACGTGGAAATATGCGACGTTATGTGACAGAATGACAGTGAATTTGGTGGGTGGGGATGTATGGTAGGGATTGGGGAAGACAAATGGAAGTGGCCAATTTTAACTTTGCCAATATCTCATCATATTCACAGATATATTAATTAGGACCATAACTTTGTGAAAGCTCAGTTCCACTTTCATCATCTTATGATGACTAATTATTATATAATACTTGAACTGTCGGTAAATTATTATTATTATTGTCATTGTAGATTTAACAAATCTATTAGTTCTATAGTATCATTTTGATAAATTACTAGCACAGAATTTTATATATTATCAATTAATTATATAATGCTTTTTGTGTGATTTTTAAATAATTGTTGCAATAGTTAAATATATCTAATAACATGGTGATATCGACTTATTAATAATAATATGTTAACATTAAATCTGAGTAAGACAAAAGCGTTAAATCCTAAATTTTAACAATAACTTATAATAATACTTACATCAATTTACTTCAAACCTTACACGTAACGTTCTTTTGTTAACATTATTAGATCCTATCAATTGAGCAAAGTTTTGTTATCTAATAAATATTTTGATATTGAGGGTGAAGACTGACTTTCACCGCATGTACTCACCTAATTTAGATATGCCTATTTCTGTAAATAATTATTAATAATCTTTGTTTAATTTCTATTTATATTTTTAACTTGATTTTTTTAATTTCAAAGGCAGATAATAATTACTTACTTTCACGGACGTCAATTTTTATTTTTTTTTTGGGAGGGTGTGGGGTTACTTATTAGATAATTGTTAAGAAAGGTTGCAGGAAACAGAAAATCTGAAAATAAAAACAAATAAATTAAGAAGAAAACCGGTTGGTTGTGTATAAGGATAGAAAGCAAGAAGAGAATTTTTGGTGGTTATCTATTTGTATGTCTTTATATAATGACTTCGTTACAAAAGATCCCTTGAAAATGTCTACCATAAAATACAAAAATTGGATTATCTCATTGTCTTATTCAAAATAGATATGTTAAGGATTAGCATCTAGCCAAAAATCGGTGCCTTTTGTTCTTCCAAGACTTATCCGTATTTCAAATCATGGTTTCCAAATATCTTCCTCGAATACTCTAATGAATGAGGTAAAACAAAAAAAAAAGCTCTAAAGTGGTTTGATCTTTAAACTAAGAAATTGAAAAAATATTTATTTTAAAATCAATATATAAAGTACACTTTTTATAGACCCAACTAAATTATACAAAGATGAATGCCCTTCACTTTCTCGCATTAGCGATGTTTGAGCTTTTGAAATTGTTGACGGGTATAGCTTCCCTTTATGAAGATGAGACCTTAAAGACAAAATCAAACATATAATGGAAGTGCAGCGCACACGTAACTTTGGATTGCGCTCCTTTGGCTAAAGTGGATTGGCTCAACTAGCAGAGTTATGTCAACAAAAAATTCAGCCCAATTTGGTGCATCAATATAAGGATAAGGGACAATCAAAATTATCATAGGCCCAATTAAGCAAGAAGGAATCGTTGAGTTATAGAAAAAAATGTTGCATGAATTGTTTTCTTTCTTTTTATGTGCATTCGTCCAAATGTCACGAAAACATACTTGATTAAATCACTGACACGTGATTTAGATATCATTTGCAAAACTATACAATATACAAACCGCACTCCCAAAGAGGATTGCACTAATTCGGCATCATAAACCAATTCAAAAAATTACAATGATGATTTATTGCACAATACGGTTAATCAATAAAATATTGCATTTATTATTTTATGACTGATTTATGCAGTAGTGAATAGTCATTACTATAAGTGGCATCCATCTCAATCACCAATGGTTTCTCATTAATATGAATGTCACAATTACCTTCATCAACCCATAATTGTTAGGACCAAAATCAAGTTAATTTGTAACTCCTAAGATGATTTGTGGTCAATGCTTTGATTAGACAAGGAAACTTATGTGAGCATGGCCGTGTATTTGCCTATAAGAAAAATAGTTCCATCAATCTTATCAACAAGAAGAATGTGTGCTGCCCTCAATCCTCAACTCAATTGTCCTAATATAATTGGATGCAATATTGAAGATGATGCAAATGCAGTATTGAGGATGATTGCCCCTTTAAGAGTAGGCATTATGAATGATTTTAGACTTTCAACCAAAGCAAATTCTACATAGATAAATAAGAATAATAATAGTAAAAAAATGGAAAACTATTAAGCTTCCAATTTATTTTATTCTTATAGTAGTTGAACTTAAGCATTAAGGGACAGGACATTGGATAGATTAGTTCACACCTTTAACCTTAAGTATAAACCTCTGAAGTGTCATTGCAAATAATGATGAATGTTCATTCATTTTGCATAATTCATCAGAATCTAAATTATGCTGTGACCAATCTTGCATATATTGGACAAGAAGACAAGTAGCTCAGTAGCGGTGTATAAGTTGCTTGTAAGCATCCTTGTTCTTTGAGTAATGATCAATTTCACCCTGTGCATAATAAGTCACATTAAGCATCAAAATTAGAAGCTTGGATGAGAGAAAAGGTCACACTAAGCAAATCACTAATAAATGATCCAGATACATTATTCACTGTAACTCAAACCTTATGCTCCACAATTATTTATTTATTTGTGAAGATCAAATGACAGTGATATCTGACATTTTCATCCCTAGTGAATATAGTGATTCTAGCTTCTTGTCAACAGAACATTATGATTATGAATGCATTCACTGACACCAACAGTGCATGCAAAAAGTATCTTAACAACATTACTACATGGTTCAGTGTATTATTATAATGTTTCTCAATAAAAAACTTTATGCTATAATCCTGCCACTTTATTTTAAAACCTTTAAACTGAGCAACACAAAGCATGATTAAGCTTTTGACGGTTTGACAAAAGCAAACAGAATTAAGGATAGATAAATGCATTGCCACTCTGGAAAGCATATAAGTTTTTTGGATAAACAATAGGCATGCCAACATTTCACTTAATCTTCCAATTTTTAAAACCAGAAACTGGCTAAGACAACCGACACTGAAGTTGAAGCATCACCCCTAGCAGAAAAGCCACCTAGAAACTATCCACATGATATGCCACTTCATGAAGAATTTTATATTGCAAGGAATTATTAATTTAGAAGCACCTAAGCCCTATACATACCTTTCGAATTGCTTTTATAGCAACCAGCAACTTTTCACCAATAAACTCCTTAAGGAAATCATCCTTATGAAGAGCGTCCAAAGATTCAGAAAGTGATTTCGGCAATCTCTGAAGGTTTTCAGGATTTGGGATTGTATCTGTGTTATACATGAAATGAATTTATTATTTAATTGATAAGAATGACACTAACTAGTCCATGGTTTCATATGGACTAACACAAAATTGCTAATTATTTGTAAATCATATAAGCTCTTTGTAGATATAAACAAGCACTATATATGATGCATGCTGTTACACACTGCATAACCAACGTTACATGATCTTACCGACAGGTTCAGGAAGTGAAAGATGCCGGCGAAGACCATCAATGCCAGCAGCAACTATGGCAGCCAAGCCTAAGTATGGATTTGCAGAACCATCGAATGATTTAATCTCAAAGTTGCTCACCAAACCATCAGGAGTTCCAGGTGGAGATGCGGCTCGCAATGGCAACTCCCTATTCTCATTTCCCCAGCACAGGTATGCACCACTCCATGTGTTTGGTTGTAGCCGATCATAACTGCAAAGAAACTGAGACTTGAGAGCAATCTAAGAAAAAATACCAGCATAATATCACAAGTAGATAATTAAGTCCTTTACAATAACAAATTTGTAAACATTACATATCTGTTTTCCTATCATGCTCGTTAAAGATACAAAAACTAGTGCTATAATATCAAACCATAAAATTAGTTTTTGGTCAAAATAATCTAAGATAATGGAAGAGCAACCTGTTAGGAAGTGGTGCTATAAATGCCAAAATTGAAGGAAGATGATGCAGAACTCCAGCCATAAACTCCTTTCCCAACGTTGATATTCCATGCTTAGATGATCCATCCGATGCCATAAATACATTTTTGCCATTCTGCCACAAGCTAAGGTGTACATGGGAGCCAGAACCCAGATCATCTAATGTATACCTTCAATATGCAAGAGAACACTTTGTTACACGCTTTCCAAAATGTTCACTTGTGAGATTTAAGAAAGCATTGCACCAAAGCAACCAAAGAGTGTTCATTGGCAGAAACTAAGTTGCATAAACAAGACTCCATCCATGACATTCAGAGTTGGATCTGTTATGCTAATTTTCAATCCAATACAGCCAACAACATGTGTACTTTTTTTCCATAGATAAATAGCTTATGTCAGTTTGGATTAAATAGTAAAAGAACTGGTTTTGAATAAATTTATGATAGAAGAAAGATTGTAGCTTAATTGATTGAAAAATAACCTACTTTAAAATTTTAAGTTTGTTTAGGTACAGAAAGTAGAATTTCTTTTTGTTGGTAGCAATTAGAATCATTTTGAAGGGTAATTCGCAGCATTTTTCAAAGGTTATGGTGACTTACTTGTTCACATATTATTAAACTAATGGTATAATGTCAAATCATGATGGCATTTGTGCATGAATAACCAATCCATTGTTTCCCTCATAAAAGAAACAAGCATATTGCTTCTGCAATCAGGGGCAAGAGTGCATTTACAACACCATAACACAAATTATGTCCAGATAGTGACCGACATGTTAGCATAGTCTTCAAGACATGCATTAAGTGCAAAATGGATTTTCTTTTGTTCAAAATCTGAATAAAACAGACACTAACTAGTACTAAAACATTAGAATGAACCTTGCTACTTACTTTGGCGTAAAAGTTGCCAGCAAGCCATGCTTTCTGGCGATTGCCCTGACAGCTTCACGAGTATAGGTTAAGTTGTCAGCAGCTTTAGTGCAAGTGGTATATGCCAAAGACAGCTCAAATTGACCTTTTCCAGCTTCTGCATGTAACTACAATACCATAAAAAAAGAAAGACTTAAACAAATGGACCACACAAGAGACAACTTCTAGAACTGAAGCTTTTGAATACCATCCTATAAAATGGCCAGCAAAGGCTAATCTTAAGCAATGTTTAAAACATTCTAATGAGTATTGTCCTTTTAGGGGCTTGGTAAAGCATAATAGACTAAATGATCAATATTTCATAGGCTTCTAAATGCTTACATTCAGTTTTATGCATAATCTGTTTTATCAATGTCTTGGTAATCATCATTACTTCTGCTAAGGGCTGTAAAAAGATTTAAGCTTCAAACAATTTTTAACCCTATGTGGTAATGTTATGCGAAAGAAATTTTCAAGAGACAAAATTGATATCCGATGAAAATCAAACAAAGGTATTATCATATCTTTCATTTACAATTGATCATGTTAAAAGCTCCTTCCTACCTGTTCTACAGAAATGCCCAAGGAAAAAATAGCAGCAGCAATTTCTCGAAGTATGGGGGAAGCAGCATCAAATGCAGCTGAGGAGCAGTAAGGAGTAGAGTCAAATGGTAACCATTCTTCAATCCCTTCCCTGAATTTTTCTTTCACATTTTAATCCATGGTAACATACATTGTTGACATTTGAAGATAATATTGTATTTCATACCTTGTTATGCTCTTTAAGAGATAAAACTCATTCTCAAATCCTGCATTCAATACCTGGAAGCACACCTAAAATTAAAAACCATGGTACTTAAGTTTACAAATAAGACAATCTGGACAGCATACCAAGTTAAATTCATCTTTCAAAATTTTGGAAACTCGTCTTAATGCCTCTCTTGGGCAATATTCCCATGCTGTACCGGG
>JAVHNL010000584.1:0-75000 GCA_031216105.1 Dalbergia cultrata
CGAAATATCCTCCATGGAGTCTAGCAATTCCATGCATGCATCTATAGAATAAGGATCAGATATCGGGCTTGTAGCTTGGCTAGCTTGTGCCTTGTATCGCTCTGCCTTAGCTTTTAGTGCTTCAGTTCTTGCTTTGGAGGATTCTGTCCTTGCACTCATTGACTCACTCCATTGGCTCAAAGCTTCTTCAAGTCTTTCTATTCTTGAATTCTTTGTCTCTTTGCGTCGACGTTCACTTGAAGATCCCATATGTTTCCTTTTATCACCAATTTCTTCTAGATCATCATCATCAACATCAATGGGGCCAACATGATGCACACCTTTTGAAAGAAAGTCATCTTCCATTTGTTTCTCCTCATCAGAGGTTGGTGGCTCTTGAGTGGAAGCATGACTTAATTTGCCAGTTGCTGTACTAGAATTAAATATTTCACCTAACATCTCATAATCAAACTCAATTCCATTCTTCTTAAAGTGTTTGTAGTACTTTCCTTTCTGCAAAATATAAATGAAATTTAATATTAGGTAAATGAATAAGTTACAATATCATTACATTGAAAATGATTGTATTTTAATTAATAAAGTTGAACATACCGAAATCAAGTCATCCCATACTTCTTGAGGGGCATTTACTTTATTGGATGTAGAGTCCCAAGTAACTCCAGTTCGGGATAGCAAAGTTGAAAATTCACGATGTAGAGTGCGTAGGCGTTGATACTTTCCTTTCAATCTGTTTACACCATAACTCATGCCAATTATGGTAGCTAACTCATTGTTTATATCTTCCCAAACTGCTCCCTTAAATGATGAACTTTGTTATTGATTCTTCTTGACTCTTTCATAAAGCACTTCAATGAAAGCCTTTGTGTTTGAGATTGACCATTCCATACTATCTCCAAGTTCAAATTTTCCTCCCATCTTATGCTAATAACTTTACATCAATCAACTATCATTCATTATGAACATTAACAAGTATAATCTTACTAGTGTGAAAACTCAATTAGCACCTAAATTAGACCTAATCAGCACAAGATAGCATAAATCAAATCCATCAGGTAAGATAGCATAAATTCCAATCAGTAGACATAAATAAATCAATACCATATTTAAGACATTATCATATCATTCAATATTTACCCTTGAATAGTTGAAGAAGCATACCTGATTTTTTCAATCTATAATGTCGGTTGTAATTTAACCTGGTTTATCTGAAAGAAAAGCGAAAAGAAAATTGAATTACATGAGCATGCACCTTAATCAAATTTGGAAATGATAAACAAAAGCTTGCATTCCATTAACTACATGTTCACCATGCAAATTCACATTTTCTTTGTATATACCAACCCACCCACAATTATATTTTTTTGTTAGCATCAGCCAATGGTGAACCAAGAAAAGCACACAATAACAGTAACCATAGAACAATCAGTGAACCAAGAAAAGCAATCCATAACACTAACCATGGACTGATGTTATCCTAATCAATGACCAATGCCCATAATTGTAAGATTTATGCAATACCCATAATTGATTTTATGTTTCCCTAAAAAATTTCATTTTCATATATAAAACCCTAAATCCCCCGAACCCAAAATCCTGACGGCGTACGCTTTAGTTCCCTTCATAGCAGCGGTCACAGCCCCTTCCCTTTCCTGGCAGCGGCGATCACGCTCCCTTACTGGCAGCAGTTGTCGCGGCTTCCTCGGTCAGCGGAGTGTAGCGGGAGCCTTTCCCTAGCGGCGATCCACGACCCTTGTGGCGATGGCGGTCTCAGCTCCTTCCTCACGGTGGTTGCGGCGCACTTCCTATCGATGGTCGCGGCGCGCCAAGCAGCGATGGTCGCGGCCCCTTCTAGCGGCGGCCAGATGCGGCTTCCTTCATCGGCAGTTGGGCAACCCTTACGTTAGTAGCGGCGCGACTCCCTCCATAGCAATGACGTATGCAGCAGAGGAAGGTAAGGCCAAGGCCATGATGAAGAAGAAGAAGATCAGAGGTGAAATGGTGGATGAAAGAAGACCTTACCTGAGAAGATCTAGGAACAGCAACACACACCCATGAGAAGCAGTGTTGTGTGTTGTCACGGGCTTAACCTCAGTGCCGTTGTAGGTTTTCATAAGAGACACTGTTTAAGTTCATTATTTTTACGCTTGTGCCACCGGGTTTTCATAATTTTCGTTTCTCATTCTCGGATGTTTTCAAAGGAAAAAGTGAAAACAAGTTTTTTGTTTTCAGTTTTTTCCCCCTTTTTGAAAAAATTTTCCAGGAAAATTTTTCAAAACTCCAAAACAAACGTGTTTTCATCAGTGTTTTCATTTTTCAGTGGAAATGAAAACTGAAAACACCCCAAACAAACAGCCCCTAAAGTGTCTTGAAATGGTTTTTCCTTTTCAGCATATAGTGCTCGATTTGATCTGTAGATTCATATATATTGAAATAAAATATCATTAAGAGGAATCCCCACTTAGATGTCAAACCATTTAACAGGGGATTAATATCTTAAGGAATACTGAAAAATAAATTAAAAAAATAAAAGTGATAGGTGTATGTGTTTAGGAAATGAGAAATGTAATTTAGAAGTAAAAAATGGGATTATATGTTAGAAATTGAGTAATGAGGAACAAAACTATTTTGTCACATGCTTCAGTCAGCCTTGCTTGCATGAATAGTAAAGAAAAAGGAAAGATAAGGGCTAAAATGAAACCGAGATTATAATACGTGAGTAAAATAATAAAGTGAACAATGCATATGAGAAAGTTTTGAGGCAATTGAGGAAGAAAAAGACTTAAATTGAGGCTAATAGAGCGTGACCAAGGCCAAAAGCAATTCCCCATTGAGAAGTTTATCAATATTGAAAAGGAAAGTATCATTGATTATGTGAAAGGAATGCGAATTATGCGGTAAAATGATGTGCCAAAGCTTCGTATCCAAACAAAGAGTTAACAAAGAAAGAGTTGCTTCCATAGAGTATCACATTAACAATTCAATTCATTTCAATTCAATGACCTTGCGATCAAGACATCCTTTACTTGCTATTCATACTATCATGGTTAGGTCCTTTAGAGAATGAACCAAAGCTCGAAAAAGGCAAAAGGTTGCTATGGTTCCGTGAATGCAGATAAACATCGCACATTTCGCATTTCTAAGTTCAAGAAACATGATTGAATCACTAAAAGGCGATAGAAAGAGAGACATTAAAAGCAAGACTTTCTTTTTAAAAAATTATAAGAAATGTTATAGTTTAATTTTCATTCATATTGTTGATGTACCAAAATTTTGTATTATTATTTAATGGGTTTTTTTTTGGGTAGATATTTAATGAGTTGTTTCTATATCATTTGATAAATTTAACATTTTACCAAAAATTTAACTACTTAATTGAATAATATAGTAACACATTATCAAGTGATATTATAAACTTTTTAATCTGAAGGTGCATTAATTATTATTATTTCTTGTTGGACTAAAGGTGCATTAAATTGAACTCCACAAATATTTGTCAATAAAATAAAATAGCTACCAATAATTGTATGTTAAGCATATATTCCCGTTAGTTTTGGTCGAAATAAAATATCACGAAAGAAACCTCACATCACCTAGGAATAAAAGAGGAGGAGAAAGCTTATTGGAACAAACATGATTAAGAAAATCGGACTGGCCGGTCGGACCAATTCGATCGGAAACCGGTCACCTGGCGGTCCGGTTAACCTAAAAAAATTGAGGGAAATCAAAACCAGTAAAGAATCGGTCAAAACTGGGAAAAACCAATGAATCGGATCGGTTGGACCGATTCGAAACTTTAATTTTATTTTATTTTTGTTTCAAAGCTTAAATATTGATATTTAGTGATAGTTATAGAGCAAAAATTAAAAAAAAAAAGGAACCAAAAAAAGACATTAATAAATATTGTTGGATTATTCTTCTTCTCTCTCTGTCATTCACAGGCTGCTCACCATAAACCTCACTGTCACCAATAAATATTGTTTTCAAATACTTTTGTGACCATGTTGTGAGGCTGAGACTAGAGAAATTTTATATGGATTATATTTATTTTCATAAACCTATGAATATATATATATATATTGCGGTTGAACCAGTTAGAGCTCTAAACCTTTGAACCAGCACTTTAACCAATTCGATGCCTAGTCTGATTTTCTCTTCCTTATGAACAAGTCTTACATCACCCAAGATTGCAAGTGGTGAGGGTTGTCAAGACTATATGTATGGACCCAAGTTCTGCATTAGTCATAAATATTTTAAGCTTGTATATGACATTCTTTTTTTCTCTGTACTTTTATCTTAAAATATTATAAGATGTAGTTTAAATACTTGCCTTGGAAAGTGCGAGTGTCCTAGGGGTTGACGGGGTGTGTGAGAGAGAAGTTTATGTATTGTAAAACTTTTTACATAGTATTATCTCTAGTTGTCGTTTGTCAACGACTGTGATTTTTATCTGATTTTGGAGCTTTCCATGTTAAATATTATATTATGAACTTATTCTTATTTTACTTCTCTGTTTAAAGTGATTTTCAATAAGGAAAAGTGACATTCCCTCCTCTCCCCTTCACACCCCCCCCCCCCCACAAAAAACAAAAAAAAGTCCAACATTGCGTACAGCTTTTGCCTAAGTACTAGTAAGTATAATTACTCATTAAAAACAAAATTTCCTCGAATTTGTTAGATCCATAGTTTATATATATATATATACTGGTCTAACTTGGCTGTGTTATTTTCCCTCAGCAAAAGTACGTACTAAGGAACATGTGTTTTAGAAAAGTTAAACATAAAGCGTATATGTATTATGAATTGTAAAATATAGAGAAAAGTTAGAGTATTATTCGAAGTTTGAATAGTATTTCTTTTTTCCATAATTTTCTATTTAATTTTAGAAAGAGGAGCGATACAAGCAGAAATTAAGTTTAAGCTCAGCACTTAAAAGACCATCCCAACATCAAGGACTTAATTCCATGGAAATACACTTATGAGAGTATGAACAATCTTTGTATCAAAGTGAGAACTAATTTTATTATTTAATTAATCAATAAACAATATGTCAATTCACGGTATAAGAAGTGATAGGCTGGCTAATTAGGAGCTGAAAGCTTTACGCAAGTTAGCAAGCTAGGCTGGCAATAGCATGGCAAGTTGGCAACATGAGAATGTGGAAAAAGAAAAATACAAATTTAATAATGATGTTCATGCAGCCTCTTTATGCATGTGGCCCTCATGATCTGCATGCAGTTGTTCCTTATAATTCAAGTTTTGCTTAGCTTAATCAAATTTAAATATGTGGATGAGATACACGGTTCATCCAATTTCAGGCGGCATCATCTGCTGCCACAAATTCACACTTTTGAAGCCTAAGATCAAGAACACCCTGTCATATTAATTATCCTCAACTATATTTATAAGCGGCAAAGAAACCAAATGGTGGAAACTATTTGTCGTTACCTTTGAAAGAAGCATCTTGCAATCCCTTAGCGGATCCACTGCATTGGTGTCGCGCTTTCACCCATGTTTGGTTGTTTAACATAATTAATGTTAAAATAATTATTATTTATTTAATTTTTTCTTGATATTATTTAAATGATGCAAATTGTTGAAATACACGTAACTAGTGAGTAATGTGTAGGAAAACTAACCACGAGGTGTAACGTGGTAACAGCTCACCTTGTTCCTTAATTATGTGATTGAGGGTTTAATCCTCACTTATGGAAATAGAGCATATTTCGTAATCAGTTGTTTGCTTTTTTCAGTGGCAAAGGGATTAGTCATTAATGCTGACGTTAAATACCCTGATTTCGATTAAAAAAAATGTATTGGAAAACCGTAAATATACCTCCTATCGTAGTTTTGGGGAACAGCTAATCAAATTATAGAACACCTTTTGTGTTTACGCCTTATACAAAAAGAAACAAAGAAGTTTAAGAAAACTTTCAATCAAGGAGGAGGCAGATAGAATTATTCAATTATTTTCACATATACTAATAAGAATGTTCCAATCATTCCAAACTTTTTTGACGACCAGAAAATCACATTCATTGAAATGAAAAATGATTCGATGCGGTTAACTTCAAGCATGGTCGTTGTAATCTTATCTTTTCATAATTGAAAACATGTCTTGTAAAATATGAAACAAATCAAGGCAATATTCAAATGAGGACTCAAAAGGAAGTAGGGAGTAGGAAATTAGACATGGAAGTTGCTAACAACAATCGTAGTTAAGCAAATTGAATTCATAAAAATCTGACTAATGTGTTAAGGACTTTCAGCATAAAATAAAAACTATGATAGTTTTTTACAGGAATAAAAATAATTTAAATCATCATATGCTTCTTAAACATAACTAGAAGGAAATTATTAACTAAACAGCTCAAAAGAGGTATAATATAACACTAACAAATTTTGGATAAAATTGGGCAGTGGCCACACTAATGTAGGTTCCTACTTCCACAAATTATGGCTTTGGCTCTACCACTTGGGTAGACCTTAGGCTAGCACCACTTGCTATGAAAATGAAAAATGAAGGCATGTCAATGACGCAGGAAAATTTCTTGACAAGGCATCAGCACCATGCATAATTCAAGGGATTAAACTTTTTCAGCACTTTTCTTCCTTTGCCTTATGACTCTGTTTTTGGCTCTAATAGGAGTATTGTCAAAGTGGCTTTAAGGTGGCATTTGGTTTTTGACTTGGGACGGAAAATATGAAAACACTAGAAATACAAAATTATTTGGTTATGGAGACAGGAATTGGGGGACAGAAAAAATTTTCTGTCTTGGAACATAAAATACAGAAAATTTCTGTACCTCAAAAAATGAAAGGACAATGAGGACAAAATATAGAGACAAATTTTTTTTTTTTCTTCCAACAATATGCCTGTACATATCTTATACTTTCTTATATGTCCTCACTACCATAGGTGATCTAGTAGCGATCCGACAAAGGTACATAATGTCTTTTATCATGTATTTGTTGTCTTGTTCCCTATTTCCAAATAAGATATGGAGACAATTGTTATATCTTGTACTCCATAACTAAATACAATATAGAGATTGTTTTTTATGTCTCTGTCTCTACTGTCTTTGTCTCCATTGTCCTATGACTAAAACCAAATGCTACCTAAGGTATTAAAGTTTCTACCTGGGCAGTAATAAGCAACTCGATCACTTCCCTTGCTGCTTTGAATTTGGCAGTTCCCAGCAATTGCTATAGCAACTTCAACTTCTTGTTGAAGTTGGGCTTTCTGAGTCAAGTGTTCAACCTAAAAGAGGGAAAGAAATCAGACTCACTAAAAATAGACAACCAAGTGAGATTAACATGCTTTTTGCAGTTTAAAAAAATAATAAAAGGGTGAAAATAAGGCCAAAAAAATTATTTCCAGCCTATGAAAGTAAACTGATATCAAACATCACCTTATGAAAAAAATAAACTGTTTGGCAAGTGAAGAGAAGACCCTCTCTAAAATTGATTACTTGAACACCTCTGAAAAAATAAGGTAAAGAAAAAATGAGACTACAAACAAGAATAAGGAAGCATTAGATATGAGCTGCTTGGATTGCCGAACTTTTATTATTATTATTATTATGAAATAAAAGCTTAAATCACAAAACCTGATCATCTCAGACAGTGGTCTTGCCACATGTACTGGCACTGCAATAATTGTATTGAAATTTACATGGCACTTACATCTCAAGCACGTTCATTGTTATTTTACATTGCCCTGTAGTTTAAATTGCAATTAATCACTCAACCATTATCAGACAATGCAGCAAGTAATTAAGGATGCCTGCCATTAATATGCATCTTGCTACTCATATCGGAGCATATCAGTAGGAATTAGGATACAATTCCCTTCTTATCCCCATTTTTGTCTAGTGTCTAGGTCATTTTCTTCAGGCATAATCCACATAAATTAATCCTGAAAAAAGGACTAGTTCATGAACCGAAAAAAAGGGTATAATGTAAGAGCCCATTTTATTGAAATTCCATTCAAACATCTAAAAGAAAGAAAAGGAATCCACTCAGCCACAGCATAAAATAGGTACCTGCTGTGGTCTTAATTTGACAACCTCCTGACTGAGGCTATCGTTGGTCCTCATAGCATCATCCACACCTTTTGGGGATGTAAGACCTCCCAATGTTTGGGATTGGAGTGATTGAACATGGTGCATTAAGCCGCCAACTCCACAATTATAACAATTCTGACGTTTTCTTCTGAATTAAATGGCAGACAACAGCCAAAACAGATAGACTGGTCAACATCAGATACCCACTTATGCAGAGATAGCTGCAGTGAAATTAGCACCACAAGCAACTCTCTTGACTTGTTTGTCTTTCAAAGCTTCTACTAATGTTGGAGCATTTCTATCATCTGTACCCCCACGGCCTAAACTCCTTAGGTCCTGATCCAACTACATCCGGGCATCTTTGTTGTCCCAAATTCTCTCATCAAATCCCTCAGATTAGCTGCTTCTTCCCACTGGCCTGCAGCTGCATAGATATTAGATAAAAGCACAAATATTGATGGGTTGTTACGATCTCTTTCCAGGAGAAGTTTAGCAATTGTTTTTCCTAGTCTTAGATTACCATGAGCTGCACAGGCACTGAACAATGACCAGCAAATATTGGAATGTGCCCCAAAATAACCACCTTCAATTACTCTTTCTGCCTCATCAAGGTATCCACTGCGACCCAGCAGATCAACTATGCAAGAAAAATGATCCACACTAGGCACAAATCCATAAACTTTCACCATCATTTCAAAAATACGAGTACCTTCATCAACTAAACCTGCATGACTGCATGCTGAAAGAATTGCAGTAAAGGTAGCATGGTCTGGTTTGATCCCAGGTGAGATTTGCATTGCCTCAAAACACCGCAAAGCTTCTTTGCCTTGCCCGTGTTGCGCATAAGCAGATATTAGAGCATTCCAAGAGATTGTATCTCTTTCAACCATTGCATTGAATACTCTCAAAGACTGGTCTAAAGACCCGCACTTGGCATACATTGTCACCAAAGCATTGCCCAAAGAAACTTCTGAAGAAAATCCATGGCGTATTATGTAACCATGGACCTGTTTCCCAAGACTCATGGCTGAAATGCTAGAACAAATGCTCAAAATAAGACTGAGGGAATAGGCATTTGGCTTGAGCTGTGTATTAAGCAAAGCAGAGAATTGCTCCAACCCTTGCAGCAGGCATCCATTTACCAGGAACCCAGATATGATGCTGTTCCAGGATATCAAACTTTTATAGGTAAGATCAGAGAAGATTTGGAAAGCCAACTTTATATTTCCATGTCCGCAATATGCAGAAATTAATGCATTCAAAACTTCAATTTTCACAAGCCCATTTTTAGATAGGAGAGAGTGGAACATCTCCACAATGTGGAAAGAGTCTGCGGCAGCTAGCACACTTCCATAAGTAAATTCATCTGGTTCAATCCCTGCCCTCCTCATTTTCAGATAGGTCAAGATTGCTGCTTCGCTCATATTCTCTTGAACATAGGTTGAAATCATTATGTTCCATGAAACAAGATCCTTTTCTTCTGTTCTCCCAAAAATATTCTCAGCTTCATGTAACTCCCCAGAGCTGGAATACATGGTCATTGTCGCATTATTGACAGAAGTATGAGCAACAAAACCCATCTTGATAGCTAATGCTTGTGCTTGACAGCCAACTCTCAAAGACAAACAAGAGCTCATGACACTCACAAAGGTAAGTTCCGTCGGACTAAGACAAGCCTGTAGCATGTCCCTGAACATCACAAATGCATCTTCATTTCTGTTCATGGTTACAAGACCATCTATCATCGCATTATACGTAATATGATCACGCAGGGCAGCTCCTGCTTCCTCAAACACCTCACAAGCATCCACAACACATTCGCAGTTAAAATACATAGTGATCAGAGAATTGATCACAGAAGTCCTTGCCAAGAAACCACTCTTGACAACTGCCGAATGGACATGCCTTCCATAGTCAAAAAGCTCCACAGAGCACAAACTCAACACACTTGCAAAGGTGTAATTGTCAGGCCTAACACCCATCCTATGCAAGTCCCTAAACAAACTAATAGCAACATCTCCATGACCATTATCCGTGCACCCAGTAATGATGGCATTCCAAATAGCCACATTGTTCCTACTAGGCATTTGATCAAATAGTTGGAGGGCATAACCAACATGGCCAAGCCTAGTACAAGCAGATAGCAGTGTTGTCCATGAATACACATCTGGGTATGGGACTTCTGCAAATACACACCTAACAGAAGCAAGATCATCAGCTTTTGCATAGAGTGAAAGCAAGGAATTTGCAACATGGGAATGTGACTTGAGGCCAGTTTGGATGGCAAAAGTGTGAAGCTGGTTCCCGAAGGTGACATGGTGAGAGTTTGCAGAGGCAGTGAGTGCTGTTGAAAGGGTACAGTGGTCTGGTCTCAGGGGATAGTGGGGTGATGAGTGAATTTGGGTGAAGAGTTTGAGGGAATCTGAGTATTGGTTTGAGTGATTGAGCTCTGCAAGCATGTGGTTTAGCTTGATAATGAGTTGTTCCTTGGAAAAGAAGGAAGTGTTCATGAAAATATGTTTGAAGGAAAAACAAGGCTTCATCTGTCATTTCTCCAACAGAAATGATGCAGCCACACGCGGAGGAGCAGCAGCAGCAGCGGCGCCCGGTTGACGCGGAGGGAGGAGCAAACCACACCGCAGAGGAGAGGAAGCAAACCACCCTATACACATATATACACATATATATATATATATATATATATATATATATATATATATATATATATATATATATATTAATCCAAATTTCTCCAATTGTAAGATACTAGGAATATTACATTTGATTTAGTTAGATTTAAACCATTAGAATTAGCCTAGTTCTAAGCAGTTTGGATAGAAAGCATGAAGTGTTAGATTGTGGTCTTCCTTGTAAAAGGTCATATAAATAAAAGATTTTGATTTCATTAGCCTAAAAAAAAAGAAAAAGAGTTTGGTCATGCAAATATATATATATATATATAAAGAGAATATATCAATATGTTAGAATTAAAAAAAAATTTATAATTGAAATATTCAGAAATGAGTGCTGCTTTATTTAAATTTTGTCCAAAAGTAAAATTTAATTTTGAAATATTATTAATATAAAAAATTATAAAAATACTAAATACTACTAATATCTTAAGGAGAAAAATTGCATTGCCCTTCTTATAGGTTTAGTGAAATACAATATGTATCTTTTCTATTTTTAAAATTTTCACATTAAACCTCTACGTTTTGAAAAATCATATATCGACTTCTCATATTAACATTAGTCCATTAATGATTTTAACATAATAGTATATAGATGCATAATACCTAATTTTTAATGATATTATTATAAATATTAAAAACTAATATAGCTATTGAATAACTATATTATCATTTTATCAATTGATAAATATTAAAAACTAATATATCAATTGAAAAACTAATATACATCGTGCTTAGTGCTTACCACTTATTCTCCAAAAAAAGTAATCAATAATCCCTCTATTATTTTTTATTTATTTATTTTTATGATTAACCCCTCCGTTATTTTTCATCTTAGAAAACAAGTGGGAAATTTCTTTTGTGCAGGGAGATTGCTTACCGGTGCAGAGAATAGAAAGGGCGACAGACGCGTAGCGCAACTCTACATCTGTTTACGTGGCTTGCTTACGATCTTAACCAAACCAGTAACACACACAAAACAAAACAATTACTTATATTTCCTTCGTTCATTCAAAACAACATTCGACTTTTTTCCGAAGCATCCAAAAAAAAAAAAAATCGATTCCAACCTCGTTGCTCTCTCTCTTTCTCTCTCAACATGTCATCAATGTTTAATAGATTTTGGTAACTTTCCACAACTTCGTTTCATTTTTTCGTTCTTTCTCAGATTGATAATCCCTTTTATCACTTACTCGATTAATCGTATTTCGATTTCATATGTAGCTAGTCATCTCTTTCATCTTAATTTATATTTAATTTATTCAGCTGAGATATTACGAAAGCATCTTCTCATGCTTTATTATAGGTTGAATTTTAATTTCGTTTTTTTTCTGTTAATGTGGTTTAGTATCCATTGTGAATTGGAAACTAGTATATAGGGTTGTTATATTAGGATTTCATTTTTTTTATCCAATATGGATATAGAAACATTTTTACACATTGCCATGTGATTCCAAGGTTTTGACTTCTACAACTACTGCTCAAAAATCACATATATGATGATGATATTTGATTGGTTGATGGTCTAAAACAATTTATTCCAAGACAAGGTATCAAAATTAATCTCATTACATGGTAAAACGAGTAACGCTAAACATTCAAGCATCATTGTAAGAACTGTAGTTGGAAACAATGTTGCATGATTTTGACAAAGATTATAGTTGAGTAGTGTTTTTCTTATGGGATTAATGTTGTTGTCTATGATCAGGGGATCGCAAGAACAGCAATTTCAGCCTCATTCGCAGGATGGTTCTTCAGAGACACAATCACGGTATCCACCATCGGCGTTGAGCTCCCCAAGTTCTATTTCCAGGCCTGCTACGCCCTCTGCCTCTTCCTCTAGCAACGGCAATCCACAGAGACCTGAAGAAAGGTTGCACTCTCCTTCACAAGTCCCCCCTACCGAAGCTGCTGGCGTTATTGCTGCTTTGAAGGACAAGAGGTTGAATTTCTTTCATGCTCTTAAATCTTACCACAACTTTGAAATTATTGTTCAATTTGATTTGCCTTGCGGTTCGAATCCTGGTATATATAGTACAGTGTGGAAAGTATAAATTGAACAAGTATCACATTTTTCTGAAGATATGGAAAGGGGCTATTAGTTTTTTACTTTTCTTTGCCATACTCAGCTCTTCCAGTTGAGCTTGATATCAGATTTTCTAAAGCTTTAATAGCCTTGTGCTTATGGTTTATCAATCAAGTTAATGAAGTAAAAGGAAAAACAAATCTGGAACTTTTGGGATAGCATGCCCGTACTCCTTAAGTGATAATGTCAGTATTTAGCTTTGACATAACTCTTTCACTAAAGTTTGTTCCGAATCGAAATTGCTTGCATGGTTTCTTTGCTAGTTCTTTTAGATGATTTCTCTTGAGAGGATTCTGTCATTTATTACTCTCTTATCAGTCTGGTATTATGAATTATTTCATCATTTTTAATGATTATGTTATTAATACTTTTATATCCCTTTTTATAAATTGACCAGTGTTGAGGAGTTACGGAAAATTTTATCTGACAAAGATGTGTATCAGAAGTTTTTACAGACACTTGATCAGGTCAAGATTCAAAATAATGTAAGTTGCTGTATTTACTTTCTACGTGTGCATGGTGGTTTATTATCTTTTTTCCTGCTGTATGCGCCCTAGTTTTGTATATTTCTTCTACTGGGTGCTTCTTTTTAGAGCCTAATTAGGCCAGCCTCATACTTACAATTCTTGGGCTTAACATCCCAATGCATGGTGCTTATGTTGGGTGGAGTGCCTCAGCGCTTGATGCAGCTCTAAGAAACTAAAAAGAAATTAAGTTGCATCCTCACTAGCTATTTAAAGTTTTGGTCTAGTGGTTGGGCACTAGATCCTGCAAAGAATAAACTGATTTCTGCAGGCTATCATCTGCTAGTGTTTAAACTTTCATAGTCCGAACAATTTTCAATCACACCTTTCATGTTGTAACAGGCTAACAGCACACCAGTTTTTTTGCAAATTCTCAAGTTGATCCATGAGTTTAATTTAAAAATGAGAATTCAGTTGGGGTGCCTTAAGGGTGCGTTTGGGTGTGATTCTGAAGGCTTAGAATCACTTTTTGCACACAAAAAAAATCGTTTTCGGTACATTTTGATATTTTTCACAAAATAATTAGAATCTCCAAAAAAAAAAGTTTTCGGCTTTTTGGTAGAAGCTGAAAGAGTAGTTTTTGAAAATTGAAAAAAAATCAGTTTATAGTTTTTTAAATTATGTATAAATTTTAAGTTTCATAATCACTTCATTTAAAATCTAAAACAAATGCACCCTAATTCAGATAGAGGTGCAGTTGTGCACAATGTTAAGTGCAGTTGTAGTGCTCCATAGATATGCGAAACTCAATATGCATTGACCAACCCATCCCCGGCCACTCTTCATTTTATTTCTTGGAATGATAACTCTGCTATCCTGTTACCCCATGCAAACCTTCTATGCAGTTGCTTACCCCTGTTTTATATGCTTGAATTTCTATTTATTTTTAACTATTTTACTTAATGATATATGATCAGCTGAAAGATGATCTTTGCAAGGAGAATATGCTGCTTGTTGGTGAGTTACTGAATTCTTTTTGTTTGTTATGATGCCATTAGATGTTTTGCTAGCATTTGAATATTGTAGAGCTTCTCAAACAACTTCTGTTTTCAATTCAGAGGAAAATCTACAAAAGGAACCTCGTATTGTGGAACTCAGGAATCAGGTAAGATCACAGACAATCCTATGATTTGTAGGATTCTTCTCTAAATTCTTCTTCTAAGTATGGAATATTCAACCTTCTCTGGCAACAGTGTAGAATAATTCGGACCACTGAGTTAGCTGCTGCTCAGGAGAAACTTAATGAGCTTGAGAAGCAGAAGGAAGAAATGTTAAAGTTGAATGCCCCAGGATCCCTTCTTCACAGAATTCAAGGTAAGTTTTGAAATGATAATTTGCAGTTATGGCTATGGTAATCACAATTTTATCATTGTTAAGACCTCCCTAGGTTCATAAATATGATAAACTTATATAATGGCTTTGCAGACGCTATGAATGAGATAGAAGAGGAATCTGAAAATCTGCACCAGCAATTCCTTGACAGAGAGATTGACCTTGGAGCATTTTTGCAGAAATACAAGAAGCTACGCGTAGCTTACCACAGCAAAACTCTGATACAGCTTGCAGCTAGAACATCAAATATCTGAGTACCAACATTAGGAATACGAAAACTAAGAGGGTAACTCCTTGTTTGTCAAACATGTAATTTGATTTGTTGTTCATTCTTGTGAATACAGTAGTTGATACCAGAAGCCACCAATTCTTGTTATGGGTCACTTGTGATCTTGAAAAAAAACGTGTCTTCCTTTTAATTAGTTTTAAACCTTCTAGAGAAGAGGTATTATGCGTCAAACTAGCATGTGACTATGTGGTAGACTCCTCTGATGACATAAGTTTATGTTATTATTATTATTATTATTATTTTTTTAGGTACGAGTTTATGTTCTTTATTTGATTTAGTATTGCTAGCTTTGTTTTGGGCTTTTTGTATGATTCCCTCGTATCCCTATTTGTAAACAGATTAATGGCCACACTAAATAAATAAAGCAAGAATGGTTAAGGTGTTACCAGTTACCACCTTACGATCCTACCTGTTTCCATTATCCTTCTCCCGCCAGTGAACAATTTGCCTTGCAAATGCAATGTCTTCGGGGTAGGAAAAAAAATAAAACAATGCCATGC
Source organism: Dalbergia cultrata (assembly GCA_031216105.1). Taxonomy (NCBI): domain Eukaryota; kingdom Viridiplantae; phylum Streptophyta; class Magnoliopsida; order Fabales; family Fabaceae; genus Dalbergia; species Dalbergia cultrata. The sequence continues at coordinate 15,485 of JAVHNL010000584.1, forward strand.
TACGTTGAAATAATGTGCTAATAAACTAAATAAGGCTGTATTTCATCTTTCTGAAAAATTTGTCGCCATCATATCCCGAAAATTCCATCCATTCCTGAAATTTATATATATAGTAATTAGCTATTGCACAACTTAACTTCTAGTTATAGTCAATATGAATTTCTATGATCGTGGTCGGTTTGATCAATGGCAAATTGGGCCTGCAGAATCGCACTGCCTTTGGAAGAGCTCACTCATACTCAACCCAGTCATTTCCTGTTTACTGAACCGAGAACTACAATTTCCATTCTGCAAAGTATGGCATTTCAATCAACAAAAGGCATGGAAGTTATAGAACAATTTCATGACAAGAAGCCCAAAATTTGCTGTGTTACATGCATTTTCATTATTATTTCTTGATCTTCTTCTGTTTCCCTTGGTTGTAAACGCTAAAGGTTGAAAGTAGTAACACCAATCACAGGTAATACACCATATAAATCCGAATATGAAAATAACAAATCTTGATCTTCTACAATGGTAAACCAACTGGCTCAAAGTCGAATAACAAAATTGAACCTCACTGTTCTTCTAAATAGCCTATCTCTTTCTCCCACTTAAGGCCAAACATTTGCCGCCCAAAAGGCACAATGAGGTTATACCGGAAAACCTGCCAAAAAAAATACTAATAATAAGTGTAGCTTTACTACATAAACAATGTCATACAACCAGAAAAATATTATCATAATTTTTCACAAAAATCTTCATAGTTTTTAAATAAAATTAAATGATATGACACATTTATGCATTTAAAAGTCACTGCATGTCACACATCATTTTGACAACTAAATTGTAAATTTCGACAAAATTTCTAACCATAGAGCATCACATATATCAAATTCAAAGACAGCATTTAACATTTGAAAGCTGAAACAACCAGGCATTATTCAATCCTCAATTTTGAGCAGAGCGTTAGCACAACAAAAACGCATAACTCACCTTATCGTTGATTTCTCTCAACTGTGATTTCAGAGCATCTGAACTTTCATCCCATGTAGTGTGATCTCCGCTACATTTAATTGCCCAAGCTTTCTTCAAAGACTTCCTCCATTCGGATATTTTAGATCTTATCTCTTTGTTAAGCTGAACCCACTCAGGTGCACATCCATTTTTCGACAGGATTCTATATAGGGTGTCTTCAGCTGGATCCGCATGAGGGTTTGTGTCGAGCTTAAGTGGCTTGCCTTTCCCAGGCAAGTTCTCAAAATGGCCTTCTTCCATTGAATGCCATATTCTTTGCTCAACAACATTGATGATATCAGTTTCTGACCTGTCCAACAACCAATGTAGGTCAAACAATAGGTAAGGAGAAAACCGGCAAAACCCACACAATATCATCTACCAAGCAAACAGAAGCTTCATGCGTTCGATACAAAACTATCCATGTGTATCTACCTATCAACTTATGGTTTTTTGGGAGAGACGGTTCATGATATGATAGTAGAGCCTACATGACCAAGTGGTATGGGACTCGATTCTTGTTATCTATCATTCAATTAAATTATTCACGCTTCAAGTCCAACAGAAACATTTTTATGTTAGACACAATCACTCACGCGAGTCTACCCAACAGCTTAAGCTTTTGGAAGAGACGGTTCATAACATCAGGGAATATTCTCTTTTCTGATTGTCGAAAACTATATTTACACTACACCAGTGTTTGCAGACTTACATGACATGATAGAGGTGCCGCATGCCATAACAAGACATGTTAAGACATGATTACAGCAGTAATAACTAACAAACCTAACAACTAATATCCAGTTATGATGAAACTAACTCATGCACCACGTGACTAATTCATCAGTTGCTTAGTTTGTTAGTTAGTTGACGTTAGTTTAACCACGTGATCAAATTGGCACAATTTCAATTTCAATTGTTCAAACAAGCTATTCGAAATCAGAGAGTCACGGGAGCATATTATTAATTAATTAATTGATTAATTAAATTAAATTGAAATTAGTTAGTACCTGACATTGTTGCGCTGGCCGCGAAGCTCGGGAGGGAGTTTGAGGTCGTGGACGGCGTCGATGACAGCGGAGAGACGATCTACCAACTTCTTCCCGATCTTCGTAGATTTACCTGATGAAGAAGAAGGATTTGATGACGATGAAGAAGAAGAAGAAAAGGAGGAGTTTCCGGTGCCGGAAACGAAGGGAGCCACCGCCTCCGGCGACGGGTGGAGATGGAAGAGAGAGCGCAATTTGAGAGGTTTGCTAAGCAACGTGGCCATGTCTTATTCTCTGGATCCTTCTCTTCTCTTCTAGTGTTCCATCTTCTCCAGTCTTCTGTCTTCCTCTTTTCCAGGATTGTGTTCGTGTTAAATAGGTGTTGAAATCTGAAGAGAAATTGAAGGGGCCAAAAAACAAAAAAAGTAATGGTCATTCTAATCTCTCATTTTATATTTATAAATTATTTTATATTTATTTTATTTAATATTTTATTAATTACATAATAATAATTAATATTATGTAATATATATATTGACATATTATTTATCTTTTAAAGTAAAATAAAATTTAAAATAAGTCATTTTAGTATCTAACATTATATAAATAAGTCATAAAATTTGGAATATTAATTCAAATGACTTATTTTCTGTAATTTTAGATGGTAAAATGAGTTATTTTAAATTTTATTATATTTTAAATGACATAAATATGTCAAAATATCATTTAAGATCATCTATCATTATTTAATTGATGAAATGTTAAATGAAAGTGTGTTAAAAGACTAAAATAACTCATTATATAATGTCAAGAACTAAATTGATTCATTTTAAAAGTTAGGTAATAAAATGACTCATGCGTTAAGTTAGGAATTAAAATAAGTATTAATTAAAAAAAAAAGAGAAAACTCAATTCAATTGTTTAATGAATAGTAGAATTTAACGCTCTACCCAAAAAGAATTAGAGTTTAACTTAATATGTGTGGTGTAAAATAGTTTTATTAAAATGACAAATATAATAGATAATTGTATTAATAATATAAAAATTATTTTATATTATTATTAATACATACAAATTAAAATTTAATGAATTTTTTCTGCTTTTTAAATAATGAATAAATAGATTTATTGTGTTAATGCCGCGTGTAAAGAACGATACGTGGTTCTTTCTTTCTATTCCACGTGGCTTGCCTTATTTCCAAGACAATCATGTTGCTTCACTATTGCTATTTTTTTCATAAAATATATTTTGCTATGTAATAGACTACACTGTCCAAATAATAATTAAAGGGAGTTCTTGTTCACTGAAATTCAACACCAGAGATTTAAATTAATTAATGGATAACAATAATTTGAAGTCCCCTTGTCTAGCTACATATACTCGGTTTTGCAACAAGCTAACCACTGCACTAAATGGTTAATATTTTGTAACTCAAAAAACTTGTAGGGCTAATTTTATTGTTCGGAAAATATGTGCTTCGAAAACTTGACACAAAGAAACGGAAAACCAAAGCACTGCTATTTTCACTTCATTCTCTATTGATAACTTTAACATTATTATTTCGCAACCACAATGGGATTTTCCATTCCCACGATTATCCAAAGAGAGTTACAGTATTACAAGGAGAAAACAAATACACTCGCCAAGAATTATCCCATTACAACCTCATATCCAATACTTTTTAAGGAGGAAAATTTCCAGCACTGAAACATTAAAAACAGACACTGAACAGGAACTCTCCATCCCCAAAACTTGGACCATGATCAGCATGTGTCCATGTAAAATAATTTAAGCATTTGTGGATATGGCCAATCTGAAGTCAGTATCCAAGCACGTTCTGTACTCCAACAAATAGTTTCCGATATCCTTCAACTTTGGCAGATTCACATCACTGTAATAAACCGGCCTCCTTGAGAGCACCTTTATAGTCTTCAACACTTTTTTCTCGTACCTGCATTCCAGCAGCAGCATCAACAGGATAAAGTTAAAAGATGCATATGTCCATGACTCTTTCCACAAAGCAAACTAAGCCACAATCAAATTGTGAAGATTCAATGTTTTGCATCATACTGCATCGAGCATCAGAATCCAAGACCCATTATCAAGTAGCATACCTCTGTTACATGGGTGCCAAAATGGTTCTCGATCTTTGACATGAGCCTCTCATCCCTTTCATCACATATCAGGTTAAACACAGCCCCTGTGGGATCAAATGAAACAAAGGGTAAACATCTTTACTATTTTGTCCCTTTACTGAAAATATCATGCATAACTTTGCGAAGAATGAAATTTTGAATTGACTTCCTTAGAAGAAAAGTATAAACCAAAACTTTGAAATTGTATTTGTATATTAAGTGATAGTGTGGCCCAACAAGCACATGTAACAGCACAACCCCATCTAGGCAGGGTCAATCAACCCAATTAAGGGTGTGCTAGGTTTAGGAGGTGGAAGCTGAGAATATGTTTGGACACATTAAAGTCTAGATATAGTTAGTCACATTCTTATTGTTTATCTAGACATTATTACCTCCAAAATAACATTCAAATTCTACCTACACAATTTGCTTGAAGTATTTCTTATTCCATCAGAGTAATAATAGAACCAACATCTAATTTTTTTTCTCTCCACCTATGCAACTTGCTTGAAGCATTACTATTCCCATCAGAGTAATAACATAAACAACTATTTTTTAACCAACAGAACATGGTGCAACAAACTTGTCCTCTGAAGAAAATAATACCAACCAAACAGTTAAAAGCTCAACTTTATCCTTACAGTTATGATATAATGAAAAGCATGGCTAAAGACCAGTAGACAGAAGTGTTAAAGATAAATAACCTCTTGCTTAAACATGCAGAAATTCAACTGATCTACACACCAGCCCTACCAAAAAAAAAGGTAACAGGAAGATGCTAACTTGTAAAACCAATATTACAATTTTCGAGATATACCGATTACCGAGACAACATTAAGTAGACAATGCAAAGAGATATGAACTAGAACTTACCCTTGCGCCCGAAACGTCCAGCCCTACCCACCCTGTGCAAATATACCTCATAATCCGGCTCAAATTCACGGGTATACTCAGCAGTATGTTTCACTGGAAGGTCATAGTTGATAACCAAATTAACCTGAATAGATATAAAATGGAAGAATGTCATCACTTTGAAACGAAATAAGTACATGTGCACAAGAAGAGAAGGAGAGGAGGGGGGGCGGAAGAGAGAGAGAAGGGCCAATCCAGCACCTGTTGCTGATCAAAGCCTCGGGCAAGAACATCAGTTGATATAAGAACTTGGGTCAAACCATCTCTGAACTCCTTTACAATCTTGTCTCTCTCTTCATGATCAAGAGCACCTTGTATGGAAGTAACCTCATAACCCAGATCAACAAGTGATTTATGCAGCATTTTCGCACTATTTCTTGTGCGCACAAATATAATAGTTTGGCCCACGTTCTCTCCTATTTCGAATATGTAATCTTTTATCACTTCAATCTTAGACAGCTCATCAGGACAACGCACTTTATATTGCTTCACTGCATCTAAAGAAAGTTCTTCTTTCTTCACAAAAAGTTTATTATGATCCTTCTTAACTGTCCTTGAAACAAAGTTCTTGACAGTTTCATTAAATGTAGCAGAAAACAGAAGAACCTGGAAATATACAAGCCAATAAAAAAATTTAGATAAGAAAAGAAACTTTAAAATATCAATAACATCACACACAAGAAGACACAAATGTTGAGTTACATACATAGCAACAACATCCAGGTAAAAAAAACTCATTCAAATAAAGATGCAATGGTTCAGTTCACTAAGATGCAGACGCAATGACACAGTGCATCCAAGTGCAGATGCAATGGTTCCTCTGCACAAAAAATAAATGTAACAAGGAACAATTATATTTCCTTCTATGCAAATTGAAATCTAATTAAAGCAATCAATTAGCATTAACCAAAAGAAGATTCCTATGCAAGAATTCTCGAATTTATGGAACTTTTCATGCATGCAAGTGCACTATACAAGAGAGAGTTCAACAAACCTGACAGCTAGAATTGAATTTTTCTATTTCTTTCATTATCCTCAAGGAATCATCTTTAAAACCATCCTGCAACAGCACAGTTCATAGTTAATTGGTTATTTAGGAAATTAAGGAATAGTATATTTAAAAGTCAAAATCTGCTAAATTACAATTGGGAAAAACAAAAGAAAGCACGGCTAGTTAAGTAAGCCATAGGATATCCTTGAACCTAAATATAGGTCTACAATCTCCATCATAACTATTAGAGGATTACTATCAATAAATAGATATGACATTGAGCCAAGATATTTACTCGGGCTCTCCTCCTCTATATCCAACATAAGAGAAGGAAGTTACAACTTACCATACAGCCATTATCAAACAGGGGTATCCCTAATTCTCCAAGAAGTTTTAGGCAAAAGTACCACGAACTTTAAATCCTAACTAATAATAGTCACACTACATTTTATCAGCATGCAAGAATTACCTCAGCAAGCATTTGATCAGCCTCATCGAAGACAAGAATCTTCAATCTGGTCACACCCAATTTCTTGAAAGTCATCCACTTCTTTATGGTGCCAGGGGTCCCAATAACCACTTGAGCCATAATAGGCGCCCTTTTTGCTATTGGAATCGAGTCCCTGCTGTCTGTTGGAACAGCACACTCTGAGCTAATCCCGGTGTACTTTCCCATCTTCCGGAGAACTTCTGTGTTCTAAGACACACACATAACACCAATAACCACAATCATCATACTAGAACTACATCCCCAATTGTCCACACAACAACACATTGGATGCATTTGTTTGTTCTTTTTATACATGAAAATTACATTTTAATGTAAAAAAATTCTTCTGAAGTTCATATAGCATGTTTGAATAAACTTCTCAAAAAATGCATAATCCAAAAAAGAAAAAAAAGAAACACGTTCCTACCTTCTTAGTGAAGGAAAAAGTATAAAAATATAACTGTAGCACTTTAATAGAAAGTAATATTTTTCTTACTTCCATCTGAAGTTGTTTTGTTCCCCTCAAACTTTAAACCAATCAAGCACTGTAGAAGCATATAGAGAGCTGCTGCTACTTTTTTATTTTTGAAAAATACTTTTAAGCTTCAACTTTTTGTGGAAAAAACACTTCGCTTTAGAAACTTATCCAAACAAACCATTGTTGATTGTTCAATAAATTGTCCATTGTTCAATGAGAAAAGAAAAAACAGAAACCATTTTTACCTGAATAGCCAGCTCCCTGGTTGGGCAAATGCAGAGAGCTTGAGGAGCCTGCATAGAAGGATCCACTCGGCTAAGCATTCCTAGAACAAAGCATGTGGTCTTGCCAGAACCATTGTGCGCCTGCGCGATCAAATCCCGATGCGGCGGGCTTAGGATCATCGGCAAGCTTATGGCTTGGATCTTGCTCGGCTTCTGGAACTTCATCTCCACATAGAGACCCTTCAGCAGCTCTGGCGACAGGTTCAGGTCCTCAAATTTCGCCGCAGAGGTGTACGGCGTGTCTCCGGAGGTAACCTGCACCGAATCCCAGAAAACCCATAAAGCACTTATACAGATTTGATCCTATTACTAGTATCCAAAAATGTTCAATTATAACACACCTATTGCTATAACATATAAATCAATATAAAACTAACATAAAAAGTAAATTTTAAATTAAATGAGGATTAATGATTTTAATGTTAGCCTAAATTATTACATTATTGAATTAATATAAAATTAAGAAACAAGAAAAAATCTTAAATTAAAAGAGAAATAGTGATTTCAACGTTAGCATAATTTGTTGCTAGTCCAATAAAATGCACTATCTACTTGATTGTTATTATCTAAACAATAAAATAAAATAATCGAAGTAAAAATTGGTAAAACAAAATTAGAAATGTCGGAAATTGTTGTGTGAAGTATTCTGATACTAATTAGAGGTTATATGTACTTCTGAGAGCAAAACCCTAGCTGAGAAATTGAGGGCGAGAAATTGAGAGAAAATTGCGAGATGGAAAAAGATTGGTGTGAGATTAGAGATCGAACCGCTTGGATGTTGGAGTCGTCGGGATCGTCCAATAGCTTCGGAGGCTTTTTGGTTTCGTCGATCGATAATTTGTCAACGTTGAGAGATGATGTTGCGGTTGCTTCGGTGGTGGAGCTCGACGGCCGTGGCGCCGCCGCTACGGTGGTTTCTTCTGCGGCAGCGGTGTCATCGTCTGCTTCGTCGGCCCAGCTCTTGTGAGGCGCCGGCGGAGGAGCGGTGGTTTCGGCGGCGGGTTCCGACATGGTTGGGAGAGGAGAGAGAAATTGGACTGAGAGAGTGTGAAAGGCTCAGCGAGAGAGAGAGAGAGAGAGAAGGGGGGGGGGAATAGAAGGGTGAAAGGAGGTTCTAGCGTTCGTATTGGCTTATAAATGGGCTTTGTTTATAATGGGCTTAAGGTGAAAGTGTTTGGGCCAGTATTATTGAACCGAGACTGAGATCTTTCGATAAAAGCCCCGACCAACCAAAAAAGGCTTATCATTTTTTGGTTCACACACCCGCGAACTTTATTTCAATTTTTTTTTCTAATTATTATTACAGATTTTTTTAAGAAAAAGAAAATACTTTTAAATAAACACCCCCATCTCATGCCATATACTTTTAAATATACAAAATGTAAATATTTTTTTGTTTTTTAAATTTAATACTATTAGAAAGCATAATAACCATAGTCAATTTATTTTAATAAAAGGTAAGATTGTAAAAACATATTATAAACTCTCCATCTCCTTCCTCCCTCCTCGTATATTTTAGACTTGTGAACTGTAACATCCCCTGCTGCTTTATGGATTGACGACTGTCCCCACAAACCAACACGGATCTTTTCAGCATGTTTTGTCCTCACTCACATGCTTCCTAGGAAAACTTCCTAGGAGGTCACCCATCCCAAAATTACCCCAGATCAAGCACGCTTAACTATGGAGTTCTTTCATTTTTAGGCTACTGAAAAGAAGAAGCATCTTGTTGATATAGGTAGTACGAATCAATTCATATAAGCCTTCCTCAACTGTATAATCCCATACCTATACAGTCTTAGGATCCCTCTCATTCTGGTGTGTAATCGGTTCATTCATGTACCCCTCCGCTTAGAGGACCTTGCGAGGAGCCGCTCCTTGTCCGTGCCCTCTTTGCACCGGCGATCACTCCTCGTCCTCGTCCCCGGGTGTTACATGAACAATGATTGGTTAAGGATATGTTTGGATTGATGGAGTTAGATGGAGCACAGTGGAGTGGAATTTTAAATTGTTCTATTTTTTAGATTTGTAAAATTTGAATAGAATAAAGCAGAGATGATGGATGTACTCCATTCCATCAAATTCTATTCATTCTTCTCAAGCTTCTTCTCCCAAATTGAGAGGAATGGGATGAAATAGAAAATATCCAACTAATATAGTGAAGTAATTATTTCACTGTACTTTGCTTCACCATGCTCTATCAATCTAAACATATCCCAAAACTCACTATATCATTCCTTCTTATTCCCTTCTACCCTAAAACTCACTAAATCATTCGTTCTTGTTCCTTTCATTTCTCTTGGATGCCTCCACTTCTTTTCCCGATCAAACCCTAAGTCTAGATTTTGATTAACTAGGGAAATTATGAACTGAGAGGTGTTGAAGGGTTTGGAGGGATTAGGAAAATTCTTTAAACATCTCTTTCCTCTAAAAATAAAAGTCATGATCATGTTAAAATCCTCGTAAAATTTTCTTTCTCTCTTAAGCTATATTTGGATTTGCGGTAAGTAACAAAATGAAGTTGAGTGGAATAGAATGGAGTTGAATGGAGTGGTATAATTATTTCATTCCATTGTTTGAATATAATAGTAATAAAATAGAGTGAAATAATGATAATTTTATAAGTAAAAAATAGGAAAGCATGAATTCCATCATTCAGCTGAAATTCAAGTGGGATAGGTAAGAACAATAAGAAATGATAAAATTGGACAAAATCTATTTTATTATCCTCTATTCTATTCCATCCATTTTTTAAATATCTAAACAATAGATTTTAAAACATTGCATCTGATTCCACTCCACTCTATCCATTTCTATAAATCCAAACACACCCTTAAATGAAACTAGCTAATGTGCCCTTAATTACCAGATGAAAAAAATATATATATCTTTTCTTTAGGGTATACCGAGTTAGAGAGTAAAACTTGAAGTAAAAATTACATGAATGAGCTTCATATATTTTTTACGCATAAAATTTATTCAAGTAATTTTTATCTCCCATGTTTTACCCTTGAACCAAACACCCACCCTTCTTTTTTCACTTACATTTATGGTTCATGAACGTAAAAACGCGTCGATCAGAAAATGACATGCAATCTGCACCAGTTCGCCCCATCTAAAAAAGACGTCGGTTTGTTGATATTTGCATCAACCTGTCATAGTATACATGCACCTAAAATTTCTATACAACCGTACAATTTGACATTTCCCAGTGTTCTGGTGAAGAAGTTGGAAATATATCTCGCAAGAAAAGAAAGCTTAGAAGAAAACTAATAATGTTTTTGTCATTTGGTATGCGATGGTATAGTTTGTCAATCTTATTATTATAAGAAAAAAGGTGGCAGCAATAATTGAAGATTTTTCAATTGGCCTTGCTGATGAGGTTTAATTTGCATCTCTCATCAACTTGGAACCAAAAGGAATAGTACTCTTGCAAATGAAAAGCAAAATATATTTTCAATATTTGAGTAGAAACTCTTGAAATTAATTACAACTAACAATGGCATCCTTATTATACAGAAAATCAGATGCAGCTGCTTCGATAAGAAATTTTATAGGCTTATTAGAGCATATTTGTATTTCTATTTAGAACTCTAAACCTATATATGATTAAAGAGAGAGATATTATAAGTGTACTCAAATATCAAATATAGTTTAAAACTTTCTCAAATGAAAAATCGAGGGATACTATTATCAAAATGGATAATAAGTTCTCTCTTATATAGTTTACAGTTTTTCTATCCATATCTTCTCGCTTATTAAGGTGTCAAAAAGATATCTTGTTGAGGATGGATCAAATGCATTGGAACTTTTTGGTGGGATCTTATGGATAAGGTACAACACAACAAAACAAATCGCACCTCATTAGCTGTGATTCTATTTGTCAACTAAAAGAAAAGTTGAACCAGGCCTAAGTAAGGCACATTTTTTGAGGTTTTTTTTTTTTTAAAATTTAATAATTACTCAGGCCATTTTAAATTAAAAAAATAGTTGAATAAATAGTTTTTAAAATAATAATTTAAAAAATCAAATTACGATTGCTTGAAATTGCAATACACTAACCATTTTAACTCTATAAGCAGAGCCCCAACTATCTAACACATCATTTGTGGCATTATATTCATAGTAACGTAACACGTATTTATAACTTTTCATATAAACATATTTTGTTTATGTTTACTTTATAAAAAAAAAAAATTTGTTTTACAAACTCATTAACATTAATGTTTTGCCTGATTAATACTCCTTTCATTCCTTCATTTGGATACATTGAAAAGCTAAAATATTTGGCCACAATTACATTAATTTTTTAATGAATCAAAATGGTTGGATATTATAACCAGATATATTAACTTTTTAATATATCAAAATGATATGATATCTCATCATAACTATTATTAAGAAATAAAGATAGTATATAGCTATTGAAATAACATGAAATGCCGTGTCTCCATGTCTTATTTATAAAAGAGATTAAACAAATATATGTCGTGAATAAGTGTCTTAACCACATAAGTAAGCAAAAGTCTAAAAAGAAAATCAAATTACTATTCGTAGAGAAGTTTCTAAAAGAATAATCATAATTTATCCTTACGTTTGTATATTTTCACTTGAACAATAGTCTAAACGTTAAAGTTTTATTTTTATTTTTGTAAGGAACTTTAAAGTTTTATAAGTGTCCATATTAGTATTTTTACAATTACTATTTAAATAAAAAATTGTATCAAAGAAAATGGAATACACAAGGCAACTGCACAGCTACAGGCCCACAGCAAGAGGCCAGCCTTGCATGTGGGACATGGGACATGATCTTCTTTCTTTTATTATTATTATTATTATTAATTTTCAAAAAACACTATCGACATAAAATAAGTACGTACCTATATGCATTATGCACACAGCCAATAAAGGATTTTTATATTGACTTATATGAATAATTCCGAAAACATAAAAAGATTTAATTTGTCTAACTAGTGCCTTTATAAAATAAAAAATAAAAAGAAATTTTTATGATAGAAAAACCAGCTTTTATACTTTCAATAACGAAGATCTAATCAAAATTTTGAAAAGTATGCCACTTATTAGAAAAACTCGACATAAAATAACTAGCTTAATATGGAGTCAATGTGTCATTTGCTATAAGAGAGATTAGTGTATAAATATAAATCTAAGGGCATGTTTGGTTTCAGTTTTTATCTTTTATTTTTAGTTTTCAGGATTTTATGAAAAAAATATTGAAAACTAGAAATAAAAATTGAAAATAAAAAATTAAAAATTAAAAACTCAAACTAAATAAACCTTAACATATCATATTTAAATGCACTTAGAATAAAAATAGATCTCACCAATTTTATTAAATATACACTTATTTTTCTATATAATATCCCACACTCCTTTGTGAGTGCGTATAAAAAATAATTCTTACATTTATTGTGCCGTACAAGAAATTTTCTTCCCGTAATACTGTAATGTCTTGGGAAGGTTTGGTTCTTGTTCTTATAAATGAAAAATTAATGTTTAACCTCGCAATTTTTCTCTCACAAAATTTACACCAGGCAAAATGATTTTTTAAGAAAATAAAGCATGTTTTATGGTTTCTTAAAATTTAAAATATAGGATAAATTAATCATTTTTCCATTATTTTAATGAATTTATATATCTAATCTGTGTTTTTATTATAGACCAATTTAACCTTTATTTTTAAATTGTTGGGATCAATTTATATTGTTTTAATTATGAAAAAACACAAATGATTTTTTTCGTAAATAATCAATTTGTCCACTATCATCTTTGTCAAGGACAAAATTGAGGTTTATTCTTATTTTTAAAAGGGATTAATTCAATTCAAACAAGTTAACTTAGGGTCACATGAATATTAATTGTTGATAATTCAAATAAAATATTAATAGGAAGATATATACCCAATTCCCACTTCATACAAAGTTCTTTTATCAATATGTGATAGAGATACCATAATTATAACGACGTTTAGCATGGTGACAGTTCACCTTATTTCATAAGTATATGATTGGAGATTTAATCCTCACTTATAAAAATAAAATGTATTTTTTTACCAATTATTTACTTCTTTAAGAAAGCTTTCATGACACCGAGTTTAGTCATTATTAAATATCCTTATTTCAATTAAAAAAAATGGAGATACCATAATTTAACAAGAAATGAAAAGGTTGAAGTCATCACTATTTTCATGGGTGGTGATTGGTACTCTAATTATCAATTATCAATGATTGGAAGTAATCCTCAGATATGAATTGAGGATTGTGTTTTATTCATTTCTGTTTCTTTTTTCCTGTCCCTTCCATTCCCTGTTCATATTGGATCAAATCAACGTATCTGTTTCCCACATGTCTCGTTCAATCATTTTCATTCTTGGTATGCTCAATTGATAGTTGCAATTTTCAATCGAATTTTGCATAAGGCCCCATTTTTATTTTTATTTTTATTGCAAAAGAGACATTATATATAGATATTTTTTTCTCTGACAAGTACACTGTTATATTCTCCCTGTGATCCGGCACATCAAGATAATTGATTTATATCAATTTTTGGTTGATAAAGAATAGAAGGCAACTAAGTGTTAAAGGGTCTCTTTCATGTGGATGTGGGGATTTCAGCATGTCTATCTTATTAATTTTCATGATTCGTGCCTTTTGTTTATTAAATTTTTTTATTAATTTCAGCATATGAAGGTTATTGTATAAATATAAGAAGGTTCCATGGCATCAGTCTCTGGCAAGTTACCTGAAAAATAACAAGGATATTATACACGTGTAAAGATATAATTTATGTATGTTCGAAGTTTTGAATTTCAAAGAAAGAAATTACAGGGTAAAATTTTCCAAAATTCAAACTCAAAATATATCCTTAGATTTAATAAAAGTTTTGTTTCCTCCCTATATCTTCAGTTCACACATACACTACATTTGCAGAGAAAAATGGGGTGTACATGGAATAAAATAGTGATGAGAATGAAGGGGTGAAAAAAAAAACTCGATTATTGGAGTGAACTTAAGAAAAAATATTTACAACTATATTAAACTCACTATAGGTGTGAGAAGGCTCGTAAGTCAAATAAGTATTCATTTTTATATTAGCAATTACACTTGATTTAGATGTGTTCTCTTTGTAAGGTATGCACGTTTGAAGGGTGGAAATTATAAACTCCAATCACAACAATTTTCACCTAAACTAGCCTTATTTTGACAAAAACTGTAATAATTGTTCAATGAAATAAAATGATAATATATATATATATATATTTCTAAAAATAAAAAATTTAATTACTCTTGAAATTTTTATAATTTCACTTAATTTTTAATTAGGTCCATATAGGTTAAATATTTTTAATTAGCTCTCTATATTACATAAAATTTTCAATTAAGTCCATTTGAGTAATAACTATTATACTAGGAAGATTCCATTTTTTGGAGTGGTTATTACTCGTAAGGATTCAATTAAAAAAATTTATATAATATAAGGACCTAGTTAGAAATTTTTAAACTATATAAACCTGATTGAAAATTGAATAAAATTATAAGGACCTCAAAAGTAATTAAACCATAAAAAAATGTAATATATATTACATATATATATATATAATTATTCATCTGTCTATATCTATTAACTTAAACTTTTAGATGAGATAATCATTGATTCATGACATGATATTATAATTTTCATAGTCAAATGATAAGATATCACACCATTATCATCTCTTATTATAATAAATTATTCATATTTTAAATATAAAAGGATACATTTAAGTGAAGAGAATGTTATATATAGAATTATTTGTACATCTTTACTTAGCAACTTAAATGTTTGATTAATTTTTTTTTATAGATATTCAATTATATGATGTAACATTAACATGTTTATTTAATTCAATAATTTATTATTTTAAAAATCTTATATATAAAAATAAATAATTGGACAAAAATATAGCATTTCATATCAAAATTATATGATCCATCCATTGAAATTCTGCGTTTAATCTATGCAGAAATCCTTTTACGCAACCCTCCCCGTCACTCTTTCTCTTTTTTACATTTCTCGAAAAAGTTGAGAGGCTTACAGCTTTTATGCAAGGCGTGTCAATTCACTGTACATGCATACAAAAAAATACGAAAGTCACGCACTCCCAAATTAGGGGATTCTTACTTTTTTTTTTTTGTTTTGGTGACTAGGGGATTATTACTTTAAATGAATATACAATTTAATATAAATTAAAATTCATAAATGAGAACCAATTAATTTTTTTTATCAAATTATTTTATGAGTTATATCTTATTAACTTACTTACATTTATTATTAATTTTTATAATTAATTTTAATATGCTTCACTCTTTTAAATATTTTTCTTTGTTTTCTCTTTCCATAAGTTTATCTTATGAGTTATATCTTATTAACTTACTTAAATTTATTATTAATTTTTATGATTGATCTTAATATACTTCACTCTTTTAAATGAGTTCTTTTAAATATTTTTTTTTATTTTCTCTCTCCATATGTTTCATGCTTAAAAGAAAGATTTTAAGTCATCTTTTATTCTACACAAAATAAAGAGTGAGGTAAATTAGGACTTTTCGTGAAAAATAATAGTACATATAACAAATGACAATTTGATAAAGGAATTAGTTTGTCTCATTTACAAAATTTGAGGAATTATGATGAAACTTTTTAAATAAATTAATTTATCTCCTACTATAAATTTCACGAATCAAATGGGAGTTTTATTTTTTAATTTAAACGTGAAATTAAAGACAAAAGTCGTGTCTGTGGGGCCATAACCGTTTATAAATATGGCAGTACCGCCCAAACTTGTTCCCTTAACTTCTTGATATGATTATTATTAATTAATCACTTTAATCCAGCACTCAATTCAATTCGGCTGCCTTAGCTCATTTTTAACACTCAAAACTCTTAAAAACACTTGCAACACTTTCTTTTCTCTCTCAATGCGCCACCGACTCCATCATTAGACAAAAACCACAGAAACACAAAAGAACAAAGAAACAAAAGTAGGATCGAAGAACGAAAACAAAAGAAAATGCGGTGTCGTGTTACGACGTTGTTGGTGGTGGTTGTTATGGTGGTGGTGCCGGTGGCGGTGATGTGCGGCGTAGTGCTGCCACTGGAACGTGTGATTCCATTAGGGCGGCGCGTGGAGATGGAGTACATGAAGGCGCGTGACAGGGCGCGTCACGCGAGAATGCTGCGTGGCGTTGGTGTCGGGGGAGTGGTGAACTTCCCCGTGCAAGGAACCTCCGATCTTAGCTCCGCTGGGTACGGGTAATTCTTTCTTTTCTTTTTTTTTTTGTTTTCTTTTTTAATTTAATTTTGCAAAAAAAAAATCCATATTTAGAGTGCTTTATTATTATTATTATTATTATTATTCCATTTAATTTGACTCGAGTTAAGTGTGATCACGTTATATCATTTTGTTCATCTGTCTATAATGATTAGAACCTCGAGAACTTATTAATACAAGTATTAAATTTGAGCCACTTGGAATTAATTAGCTCTGTGTGAGTATTTATTTATTTATTAAATGAGCCTTCATTTATAGGCGCTTGTGTTTGTTGCTCCTTCCTTTTCTGGGAAGCATTTATATATATATATATATATTAAAAAAACTACTGCATGCTCATGAAACACGCCCTTCAAGCAAATATCTCTTTTTGGGCTTAGAAACGTAAATAATTTTATCAAAATTATCGAACCGCATACCACTTAATTAGACATGAATGCTCTGATATCATGTTATAAAACCATCACTCATAGTCACATAAATGGTTTTATGTCCAACAACTGCATTGTGTTGTATATTTTCGTGCTGAAATTTGTTTTATTTTTATTACCTGGTTGAAAGTGAGATGGTGATTGAGTAGTCAAGATCTTTTTTTTTTTTTGTTGGTTGTAACAAGTAATTTATGCCTTTTTAAAAAAACAAATATATATAAATTTACATTATTTTGTGCATTTTTGGTACTGAATTTTATTTTATTTTGATGGCCAATTGGAAGTGAAATGGGAATTGAGTATTTAAGATCATTCTATTTTTTGGATGAAGACTATATTGTTTTGTACTTCCTTTTGTGCTGTGGATTTTCCTTGCTTCAGTGCCTAAACCTTTACTCTTCATTGTCTTTTTATTGTTTTCTCGAAGCGTAATGTAAATGTATTGTGTTAACTAACAAGTATCAAGTACCATGTAATGTTAATCTTGGTTTTCTTGTTTCAGGTTGTATTTTACCAAGGTGAAGATGGGGTCTCCTCCAAGAGAATTTAACGTGCAGATTGATACTGGAAGTGACATCTTGTGGGTTAACTGCAATACTTGTAGCAATTGCCCTCAATCTAGTGGACTTGGGGTGAGGATTTTGATACTTGTTATTGATGTTCATGCATGCTTGTGGTACCTTGAGAACATAGTTCTAAATTGGTGCTTAATGCCTTGCTATTCTTGTTGCTCGTTTTTGTAGATTGAGCTCAATTTCTTTGACACGGTTGGCTCATCCTCAGCTGTGCTGGTTCCGTGCTCAGACCCAATATGTGCTTCCGACATTCAAGGTGCAGCAGCTGAGTGCTCTGCTCAGGTTAATCAGTGCAGCTACACCTTTCAGTATGGGGACGGAAGTGGAACAACTGGCTATTATGTTTCTGATGCAATGTATTTCGACATGATCCTGGGACAGTCGTCGATTGCTAACTCTTCAGCTACCATTGTTTTTGGGTGAGCCACCCTTATGCTTTTGTTGTGAATCGGGTTTGTAGTACACTCAACGTGGGACTGGAGTATATAAAGAGTGAAGCCCGATAGGAGGGTCAAAGGAGCGAAACTTTGTAGGGAATCCTAGGATATACTTGGTAGGAGTGAAAATCAGAGGAATGGGAAGAGGGAGGTCAAATGTATGATTTGTCATCAGGTGAATGTTTCAATTCGTGGGAGAAAAGGTGCCAAGTCCCATTAATTGATCATAACAATATCATATAAATGCTGTGCAGACTCTTATATATAGAAACAGAAGCAGAATACATTGATACTAAACCAGATCAAGCCCAGGATCTAAATTGGGTTTGCTTATCTTGACATTTTTCACTCTTCTTATTGCCTGTGTTAGTTTTGCTGTTCCTCTTAAGTTTGTGTTAATACTTAATATGGATTTTGGTTTGAAATTATTTTTATTTTTTTGGACGGTTATTTTGGCAATAGGTGTAGCAACTATCTGTCTGGAGATTTGACTAAGTCTGATAAAGCGGTTGATGGAATTTTTGGGTTTGGCCCTGGTCCTCTATCGGTTGTATCACAATTGTCTTCACGCGGCATAACACCCACCAAAGTGTTCTCTCATTGTTTAAAAGGAGATGGCGATGGAGGAGGCATACTAGTTCTTGGTGAGATTTTGCACCCGAGTATTGTTTATAGTCCACTGGTCCCATCACAGTATGTTCTCTCTTCTGCACTTCCTGTCTCATTTTCTTTACCCAGCTAATGGGCACCTTTTTTATGCATTCTGAAAGAAATTTATGGATATAAAAGATGACAGTGCTCTCAGAGAATTAGTCTCTTAAAATGCTTGTTATCATATTATGCTTGTTGGCAACTGATTTGCAGTTTTATGAGATATATTACAGTGTATTTTATTAGTTCCTTGATCAAATTTCAGGCCTCATTACAACTTAAATCTTCAGAGCATTTCTGTAAATGGACAACTCCTCTCAATTAACCCAGCTGTATTTGCAACATCTACCAACCGAGGAACTATAGTTGACTCCGGTACAACACTGGCTTATCTTGTTCAAGAAGCTTATGATCCTCTTGTCAACGCTGTAAGTTTTCTTGTTACTCACGTGAAGTCTTGAAATGTTATACTTTGGTGGGCACAATATTCTTCCATTGCTTCATCGTTGATGAGGCTTTCTGCATTACAGTTAAATAATGAGGATATTTGATTGACATGTTTGTCCATTGAATTCATTTGGATTCTTATATTATTGTCTTATTTGTCTGGTATGTTTTATTATGCTAGTTGAAGATTAATTTTGATCTTTTTATGTTGATCATGATTGATAATTCTTTTTATTTGAAAAAATCTAGAAATGGTTTAATGAAGGTTTGTATGCCATATGATACTTCATCAATTGAAGTATTGAACACCGTGTCAATGTTTAGACTTTAGATCCTTACTTTTTTCTTGTAAATTTTTTAAAAGGGGATTCGGGAGTGAGGCAAACAAAATCTTCCTTTGCTTGTTTGCCTTGTATTACAAGCAATGATTTGGGCCTGACGTTGAGTTTCTAAATGAATTTGTAGATAACTACAGCTGTGTCACAGTCTGCCAATCCCTTGATTTCGAAAGGAAACCAGTGTTATCTGATCTCAACCAGGTTAGTGTAAATATCTTTAAATTCTCTTTGACCATAAAAGGATAGTTTGTCCTGTATATCTCATTAGCATGTATGTTTGTTCTATATTCAGTGTTGGTGATATATTTCCTTCAGTCAGTTTAAACTTTGCCGGTGGAGCATCAATGGTTTTAAAACCAGAACAGTACCTTACACACAATGGTTTCATTGTAAGCATGTCTATTACACTGTTGGTCATATTCTTTTCATAAGGAAGTTATTCTTTGGGATTTTTGCCACTAATAATACTCTGACATGACACTTTGTTTTAACAGGATAGTGATGTGTTGTGGTGCATTGGTTTCCAAAAAGTGCAGGAGGGAGTCTCAATTTTAGGAGGTTAGTTGCTGTACAAAACATGTAAACAGAATAAAATCTGCAAAGACTTTGAAGAAATTAGACATTTCTATCATTTTATAATGAAATTGGCACTTCAAAAAATATTAAAAAAGAAAAAAATATGTTGTGTCTGTGGTGAATAGCTAGCATGCTTCCATTTCATAGAGAATTTCTTGTTTGTAACTACTTCAGAATTCTGCATTACCCCTTGTTGTTGGTAAAACTGAAAATGGAAAAAAAAAAAAACATGCTTGAGTGTTAAAAAAATCTTCCTCAAAAATAATTGATAGCTGATTTTCAGATTTCAGTTTACATTCTAATAGAACTTTTAGATAAAAGGGTGGCCTAGTGCACGAGGCTCTCACCTGGTGGAGTCTAGGGAGGATAGATGTACGCAATCTTACCCTTTTTTTACAAAGAGGCTGTTTCTAGAATTTGAACCCGTAACTTCCAGGTCACAAGACAGCAGCAATCTTATTGTTGCACTAAGGCTCACCTTCTATTCTAATAGAACTTTTAAATATGGTCCAAAAAGGATTCAATTCCCTCCTTTTCATCAAACTGGTTTCTGCTAGAAATTTAATTTAATGTTTGTCAATTGTCACGATCCAAATTCCAAGGATATGCTAGCATACTACTTCCCTAATCTTTATTAAGCAATGCATTTTGATAAAAGTTGATTTTGTTTGACTTGATAACATCACGGATATCTATGCAAATCATAAGGTAGCATTTCCATGCTTATTTTGCTTAAATTATGCATCAGATCAGTAAGTGAACTACTATGGTGTTTTCAGTTCATCAACTTTGTTTTTCCTTCTTTTGCAGATCTTGTGTTAAAAGATAAGATAATTGTGTATGACTTAGCCCATCAACGAATTGGATGGGCTAGCCGTGATTGTAAGTTCTCCGAAGGAACTCTTTTCTTTACTGCAAGGAGTCTATTTGATCCTTCACTTTATCTTAATATTAAATTGCTTTCCAGGTTCCCTGCCCGTAAATGTCTCTGTGACAACGAGCAAGGATGAGTACGTCAATGCAGGACAGACGAGTGTCAGCAGCACAAATATAGGCACACTCTCCGAGTTGCTACCTGTAAGCATTGTGGCTCTCTCTATGCAGATAGCAATTTTCACCAAGTCCCCATTTTTGTAATTTAAATCCATGATTCAAAAGTTTATTCTTTGTCACCCTTTGAAACCTACTTGAGACGGCCGATGTTTTTATTTATTGTCGGTAAACCCTTCTCATGTTTGGATTCATGAGTGGCAGATGTTTCTATTGTATATTTATTCTGATTGGCATGCTCACAAAAAAAGGGGTGTCTTCCATTCACCTGATGAAACTGCGGATCACATTGTAAAGGGAGAAATGTATATTAGTATCTATGTAGCGGATAAAATTGTACTATTTTATACAACAGTGCTCTGAGGGCTTAGAAAGAGTTCAGTTGTGATGTGTACTTTCAGCCCTCATGTTTAGGTAGCTGGTGTATAGGAATCTCAAGTGGTGGCATCATGGTTGGTGTTCATGGAATTCTATGATATTCATTCGCTGATTAAACTTGTCACCTTTGTCTGAGTAGTGAATACTCCATATCTTTCAGCTCAATATGTTACTTATTTGGTTTGTATGAGAAAGTTTTGTCATGATAAATACCCCATGCAATCCTTCCATTATAAAATGGGGTTGTGTAACTTTGTGTTCTTAGTGAAACTGATATCTTGGGTTGGGTGAGTTTGAATTTGATTTATCAGTTACCACCTACTTTGGTTAGTGAATGATTGTCAAGACTACTAACTATTAATCTCTTTTGATAAATGATGGGCTAGCTGGCGATGCATTCTTTCATTTTCATTAAAATAAAAGGTGATTTTCTCCACTGGTGATTTGGTGATACTTGCCGACACTGATGTGTTGTATATTCATCAATAATGTCACATTAACTCTTATACTATTTTGTATTTTCACACTTTTGGTTATCTAATTGTAATTGAATCCATTTTAGCTTTTTATGCACATACATGCCGATTTTAACACTATCTTATCCGTGAAAATTTACATTTTATGTTTATTTCCTAATCAAACATACCCTTAGAAAGATGTGAGATATATTATTTTGCCCCTAATTTTTCTTTTATATGTATATATAAAGAAACTCATTTGAAAAGGAAAAACAAAAAAAGGCATATTGACAATATACATTACATCATAAATATAATATTTTTTATTTTGGTAAAATAGATTATTGGTTGAAAGGGGAGTGTTTGATCTGGTTGAAGTTGAAGAGAGGGTGGAAATGAGAGGATGGAATAAGGAAGAAGTGGAGAGGGGCCCTTGTGCATAGGCTGAGGTTCAACGCTACGTGTTGTGTTGGGTTGGGCTTTGACAGCTGTGTCTCTTAATTTGATGAAATTCTGTTATACGCACACTAGAATTTTCACTCTGGCTTGTGTGTTATTTCTAATTTGATATTTTATTGGTTCAATAATTTGAGTTTATGAGTTAAACTTGAATTTTGTTTTATTTAGCTTAATAGCTTGTGAACTAATAGGGATTAATCATTACTAATTAATATTGTACCCTTAACTCATAGTAAGTTAAGCTAATGACTAGAATTAGTTACAAACCTCATGTACATAAACCAGAATGTACTTCTGTTATCACACAAGTTAATGAATATTCTCTTCTTCTTTCTCAATGATGACTTCTATCTTAATATGGTATCAGTAGACTCCATCTGATATCGCTTCCGCTTTCCTTCAATCTCGTTCTACTTTCCTTCAATCTTTTTCTGCTTTCGATTGTGAACGATCCTTCAATGGCAAACACCGTCAACGACCCATACTTCCTTCAACCCTCTGATCAACCTGGCTTGGTACTTGTTTCGCAATCCTTGATTGAGGATAATTATCACTCTTAGAGCTGTGCAATGTGTCGTGCACTCAATGGAAAACGAAAATTAGGGTTCATCACGGGTACCATTCCTCGGCCAAATCCCGATGCTAACCCCAATCTTTTTTAATCTTGGCAATGCGTGAATGACATCATTTGCTCCTAGATTCTTAATTATGTTTCCAAAGAAATCGCAAGTTCCTTGGCGTATGCAAATTCCACAATTGAGTTGTGGAAAGACCTTCAAGAATAGTTTCAACATGGTAACGGACCTCGAATCTTTGAATTGAAGCATGAATTGCTGACTTTTCGTCAAGGTTTGTTGATTGTCTCCTAATATTTCACCAAGATCAAGATACTTTGGGAAGAACTAAATTCTTTTCGCCCTTCCTTGGGTTGTAATTGCAATAGTAATCGCCCTTTTCAAGAATTCTTGCAAGCTGAATATGTCCACTGCTTCTTGATGGGATTAGATGACTCCTACTCCCAAATTCAGGGACAAATTCTTCTCATGGAGCTTCTTCCATCAATTACCAAAGTTTTGGCTTTGATTACTTAAGAGGAAAAACAAAGGCTAGTTGGCTCTTCATCAAGTTCTTCTTCGAACCAAGTCACTTTCCAAGTAGGAAATAGTGCTCAACCTCAACTTGATTCAAAGGGCAAAAATGCACTAATTGCAATATTCTAGGCCACACTAAAGATAGATGCTACCAAATCATCAGCTTTCCCCATGGATATGGGTGTGGTAGAGGAAAACAAGCCATTCATTATGTCGCTGCTAATCAACATGATGTGAGTCTTCCACAGTTGAATCCAACTCAGATTCAACAATTGCTAACCTTGTTAAATTCCTAACACGCTCTTCTTGCATCAGGTAGTACTGAGAATACAGAACCTACAGGTTTGATTCTTTCCTCATCACTACCTAAATCCTTGTTTAAATTAAATCCCTAGATTTTAGATAGTGGTGCTACCTCACATGTTGCTTGTTCTTTAACACTTTTCTCTAATACTCAGCCCATGACAAACAGTTATGTTAATTTACTAGATGCATATAGAGTTTTGGTTCACTCTATTGGTAAAAAGATACAAGGCTCAATTAGAAGCAAAAGAATATACACAACAAGCCGGAGTTGACTTCCTTGACACCTTTTCCCTTGTAGCAAAACTAACTACAGTTAGAGTCCTTCTCTTTCTTGTAGCAACCAAGGATTGGAAATTATTGCAATTAGAGATTAACAATGCCTTCCTCAATGGTGACCTATTTGAGGAAGTGTACATGGATTTACCATTTGGACATCCTAGCAAGGGGGAGAACCTTGTTTACAAACTAATCAAGTCTTTATATGGCTTTAAATAAGTATCAAGGCAATGGTTCCATAAGTTCTCATCCACCCTTTTGGATCATATTTACTTAATCCAAAAGTGATTATTCCTTTTTCTCAATTGGATCAAGTGACTCCATAGCCTTTTTACTAGTTTATGTAGATGATATTATTATTGCTAGTCCTTCACCTGTTGCCACCATTAATTTATAGGAAAAATTACAATCCCTATTCAAACTCAAGGTACTAGGAGACTTAAAATATTTTCTTGGGTTGGAGCTAGCAAGATCCAGCAAAGACATCTGCCTTTCACAAATAAAATACACCACTACCTTATTAGAAGATACTGGTTTCCTCTCATGCAAGCTTGCTGCTCTCCCTATGGACCCGAATTTAAAACTTAGTGCTGATGATGGTGAACTCTTAGATGATCCATCCATGTATTGAAGAATCATTGGCAGACTGATGTACCTAACTATCTCTAGGCCAGACATCACTTTCTCTATTACTAAACTTGCCCAATATATGTTAAAACCAAGAACAACACACCTAGATACACTCCACCATCTACTTAAGTACCTAAAATCTGCTCCTTGATATGGAATGCTTTTTCTTGCTCAATCATCATTGAACCTCTTAGTTTATGTAGATGCAGATTGGGCCAACTGCCCTGACACCAAAAGATCTACCACAAGATACTATGTTTTCTTAGGGAACTCCCTAATATCTTGGAAGACCAAGAAACAACGTACAGTTTCCAGATACTCTGTTAAGGCTGAATACAGAGCTATTGCAAATACTGCAAGTGAAGTAACTTGGCTAACAAAGTTATTAAAATTTTTCTCAGTTAAAGTTGACACTGCTTTAGTATTTTGTGACAACATGGTTGCCATTCACCTCTCTACAAATCCAGCCTTCCATGGACGATCAAAACATGTGGAAATTGACTGTCACTTTGTTAGAGAAAAGGTTAACTCAGGTCTACTCAAAATGATTCATGTCCTCTCCCAACACCAACTTGCAGATTTGCTAACAAAAGTTGTTTCTGCTGCTTAGTTTCACAGCTTGATGAGCAAGTTGAGCATAGTAGACATATTTGCTCCAACTTGAGGGGTAGTAATAGGGATTAATCATTACTAATTAATATCATATCGTTAACTAATTGTTGGTTAGTTAAGTTAATGACTAGAATTAGTTACAAACCACATGTATATAAACTAGAATGTACTTCTATTATCACACAAGTTAATGAATGCTCTCTTCTTCTTTCTCAATAATGACTTCTGTCTTAATATTAATGAATCCTCTCATCTTCTTTCTCAATGATTACTTCTATCTTAATATGAACTAAGCTAACTTTTTTATTTGTCAAGAGCTAACATTGTGTTTGTGATGCTTGTAAGTTCGTAGTGAGTTTGTTTTTCATTTATTTTCTTTTTTCCCTGGTCGTCTAGGGAGTTATCTTACAAATGAGATTCTTACTCACTTTGAGCCTAAGCCAATATTATCATGAGGGGGAACTTTGGCCTATTTGGTTTTCGTGTCTTATTTTTATTATTTTTTCAAGATTTTGGAAATGAACTATGAAAAAAAAAATGAAAATGGTCAAGTTTAAAGGAAAAATAGAAATGACAGATGCCCATAAATTTTGTTAGATTCGACAAAATTATCCAGAAAAACTTTCTCGTGTCTCCTAGAGCTACGGGTCTTACTCTCCTTTCCCATTTGGACTATGGTCCCTTTCTTTATCCCCTTCTCCTTCTCTGCCTAAATATGTTATGTACTTCCTATCAAATAAATAAATACGTATGTACTTTTCTGTTCTACCATCTAATATATATAGGAAAAATTGCATCTCAACCGTATCTATACGCATTTTACACTTTAGCCCAACACTTAAAAACTGTGAAAATCGAGACCCTAATATTTTGTGAATATGTACTTTAGCTTTCTGTCAAATTTTTATTTGTTAAAAATAAGTGCACTATGTCCCCATAAGTTTTAGATTAAGTGCAACCCGACATCCTAAATTAATAAATAACCTGTAATTTGATAGCTTAATTTTTTTTAACGTGTTATTTTTGCCAACAATAAATAAAAACTTAGCAAAAAAATTAATTTGCAAATTAAGGAAATGTTAAGAAGTCAATTTGCATATTTTTAAAGTCTTGGAGTAAAATATATAAGGTCTATAGAGTAGGAGAGGTAAAATACAATTTTTCCTCACTTTTATATAGAGTGAAGTTAATATAGACTATAGATCTTAATAAATCTTATAAATGACAATATATTAATTATTGAAAATATAATTGGTATTGGAAGAGTGGATTTTTGTGTTTTCAAAACATGAGACCCACTAAAAAATTTTAAAATTTTCTTATTTTAGTTTTCTTAACTATTACCTTTAAGCTATTGATTAACAAAACCCTTCAATTAAAAAGATTTTTCTAAGAACATTCATTAAGGGGGCTTTAATGTATTTATTGCATCCACTGTTGATAACATTTATATGACACCATTTATATTCAAGCTTTAACGCATGCGTACATTCAACGTTTATCAATGACCACAATAAATGCATTAACTTCTAGAATTCGTTATACTATAATCGTTTCCGTTGACAAAAGGAAGAATTTCAACAGCTACCCTAAATTCCACTTTCAACCCCCAAAGTCGAACTCAAATAAATGAATATATAACCAGCGCTTCATTTATTTCACTTAACAAATTAGTGCTTCTTATTTCATGAATAACTGTCTGATATAAAAATTTTATTTTTTAAATAATTATTAATTTAAAAATTGTAGATAGTATTTATTTATTTTTTTCAATTATACCTCTTATTAACTTATTTTTTCTTTTATATTAAATACACACTTAATAAAAATATCAACGATAGTATCGTAAAATATATAGAACTTTTATTAATATTAAAATATTATTAATTATTCTCTTAATTATTATGCATATTTAAAATTGAACAGTTATTTATTAACAAATTAGTTAAATACTTATAATTTGTTAAGTAAAATTTTGAGTTCAAAACCATGGAAGCTAATATTCATTTTATCCATTTATTCATATATTGTCATAATTTTAGGTTTAATTATTGAACTCCATTAGTGGTTTATTTATAAGTACAAACATTTATTAAGTTAAAAATACATTTTTATTTTGAGTTAAGACAGACGACTCTTCTTGTAACTTTATTTTTATAAATATTTTTTTAAAAAGATTCAAGTATGAGTTCCATTTAATTTCAAAAGTACTGGTGTATTTCAAAACACCAGTACAAATATCTCTCATTTTATCACTTTAAAAACAGTATGAAAAGAGTTTCATTCTATAATAATAATAAATGGAGTTATGTTAATCAAAAAATAATAAATTGAGTTAACTCTGAATAAGTTTTATCGAGGTCAATTTACAGTGCATTAACTACCAATGCGTGAAGGTAACGCTTCTACGTTAGCGCGTGAGAGTGTGATTACATGCTTACTACACACACGCCCCTCTCTAATGCTGAACGGTGTGAACGGTTTTGCTTCCATGCAAAATTCTCATTCCTCACACAGTCTCTCTCTCTCTCTCTTTATCTCATAGTTTCTCTCTCTTCTTCTTCTTCTTTCTTCTTCAATTCTCTTCTCTGAAACGCTGAAACGATTCGTCGTCGTTGTTGTTGTGAGTGTTCTTGTTACGACACCGTTTTTCTTGTGATAATAATTGAGGATCATATATCATCCACAAATGGCGGCGGCGGTTGTGGTTCCGGCGGCGACGGCGTCGCTCTACGTCGGAGACCTTCATCTTGAGGTGACGGAAGGCGAGCTATTCGAGGCGTTCTCGGAGCTCGGGAGCATCGCTTCCGTTCGCATTTGCAGAGACTCCGCCACAGGAAGGTCCCTCTGTTACGGTTACGTCAACTTCATCTCTCACCAAGACGGTAATATATATATATATATATAAACAACAACGAAATGCTTTTCTCTGATGAATCAACATTCACATTCAAATGCTTTTGATTCCTTTTTTTTTCTTTTTCGTGTTTTTCATCGTAGATTATTTATTTATTTATTTATTTTTTGCGGTTATCGGAGTTTTCATCGTTTTGGAACTTTTTTTTTTTGGTTGTTTTTGCTTGATTTGCTTTTTCTGTTACGGTTACAGTTACGTCAACTTCATCCCTTGCAAAGATGAATATTGAATCGAGTTGATCTGATGCTTTCTTTTTTTCGGTTATTCGATTTTTTTTTGTTTACTTATTCGTTTCTATAATTCTCTGTCTTTGTTGTTGTTGTTGTTTTTGGAACAAGAAATGTTGAGCTGAATGAAGAAGCTAGGAAGCTAGCTAGGTGTGCTTTGAATTGCTTGGATCTTTATGTGTCGTTTTCTTCGTTTTGAGGAATAATACGACTAAAAGTAATTAAGCGCTTTCTCATATGGAAACTGCATTTTAGCTTTCTTGTTCGGTTTGATTCGATTTTTTCTTTTGCTTGTTTTGCGTTTTGGTAATGATAGATTTATTTCTTTTTTAATTTCTGTGTTGTTGGAGCAAGAAATGTTGAGCTGAATCGAGAAGCTAGTAAGCTAGGCGTAACTCGAATTGCTTGGATCATTGTGGGTCGTTTTTCTCTGTTTTTTCAGAAAGAATTTCTAGAGGAAAGGAGCTAGCTGCTGTTTTTTTTTTTAAAATTACTATTATTGGCTTGTTGCTTTTCTGGGACTCAAGATTATTGGTTCTTTTTTTTGGCTTGATTTGGTTGATGCGTTTTGTGTTTATTGGTATTATTGTAGTGAAGAAATGCTTCCTCTTGAGAAAAATCGGAGTTAGTTTATTTGGTGAGAATGGAGGGATGAAATTTGGAAAATTATTTTTGAATGAATAAAGTTATTTCATTAAACTTTACACTAACAAGATAGACTTTACAAAGTTGATTTATATTTGGTAGCCAGGTATGCTACTATTTTGGACTTGTATGTAGGGTGAAAATTTCAAGTTTTTGATTAACTGCAAAAGATTATTTTAAAAAAAAAAAAGCAGAGCATATTGGTTGAGATCAGAGAATGTTTTTCACGTTAATGGAGTCTGATTCCACTAATTTGTTCTCTCTGGATTCCATTGAGTAGCAAGTCGTGCAATTGAATTGAAGAATCATTCTTCATTGCATGGAAAAGTGATAAGGGTCATGTGGTCACATCGTGATCCTGATGCAAGAAAAAGTGGCAGAGGGAATATTTTTGTTAAGGTATATGTCTAGTTGTTTACATCTGGTTCATTATTATTTCTAAAGTGGATTCTTATGGAAAGCTTCTGGTACTGTGGCAGAACTTAGCCGAGTCCATAGATAATGCGGGATTACATGATTTATTTCAAAAATATGGGAATATCTTGTCCAGCAAAGTTGTCACGTCCGAGGAAGGGAAGAGCAAAGGGTATGGCTTTGTTCAGTTTGAGTCAGAGGAATCTGCAAATGCTGCCATCGAGAAGCTGAATGGCTCTACTGTTAAAGACAAGAAGATGTATGTGAAACACTGCATTATTGCATAATAAGTTTGTTATCATCCATATATCCATTCTATCTGGTTCTAATTTAATTCTTGTCACAGATATGTTGGAAATTTTGTCAGAAAGAGTGATCGCATATTGCCTGATCCTAATGCCAAATACACAAATTTGTACATCAAGAATTTGGATCCAGATGTTACAGAAGGACTTCTTCAGGAAAAGTTCTCCTCTTTTGGGAAAATTATTAGCTTGGCTATTGCAAAAGATGAAAATGGAATGTCAAAGGGTTTTGCATTTGTGAACTATGATAACCCAGATGATGCTAGACAGGCAATGGAAGCAATGAGTGGATCACAATTCGGTAGTATTTTTATCCTAATACTTGATAGGTTTTCTGTCCTTGAAAAAGCAATTTCGTGATGTTGATCCTATACATTATCTTGTTTTGAATTGTCAAAAGCAGGTTCAAAGAATCTGTATGTAGCCAGGGCACAAAAGAAGTCTGAGCGTGAGCGGGTCTTGCACCATCAATTTGAGGAGAAACGTAAGGAACAAATTTTGAAATATAAGGTAATTCCATGCCCTTTCTCCCGCATTTATCTTACCGTCAGAAGTTTTCTTAGTATATCCTCATGTAACTTTCAGGGATCAAACATTTATGTGAAGAATATTAATGATACTGTCACGGATGAACAACTACGAGAGCACTTTAGTGCATGTGGCACCATAACATCTGCTAAAGTCATGCGAGATGAGAAAGGTATAAGCAAGGGGTTTGGTTTTGTCTGCTTCTCTACAGCTGAGGAGGCCAATAAAGCTGTGAACACTTTTCATGGTGAGTCAAGTTATCGGTCAGCCCGCAAGGTGATAGGATTTGAATTTGTTGACACACAGTTTAGTTTTTTGCTAGATATGTAGTATAAGAAGTGAATACGGATGCGATATATGTCCCAATAATAAAATACAAGACTTGCATGTTGTATGTTTTGAATTGCAATTTGAGGGATGACTTTTTTTTTTTTTATCCAGGTTGATTGAGAGCTCAAAGATAGTTGTTATTTTCTATATGCTGACTTATAACTAAAGTTATGATCCTGAAAATTTATGTCCCTCCCCTTCAAAAGCTTTCTTTTAATGATTTTAAAATATTTTTATGTAAGTGGCAGTTCCAATTAGGACCACTGGATGTGTAATGCCTCTGCTAGGCTGGTTATGTTTTATTTAAGTTGTTGTCATTTGCCACAGGATGCATGTTCCATGGCAAACCACTATATGCTGCTATTGCTCAAAGGAAAGAGGATAGGCAAACACAGTTGCAGCTCCAGTTTGCTCAGCAACTGGCAGGACTAGGTGGACCTTCAAATGCAGTTGTTCCTGGTGGATATCCTCGTTACATCTATGCCGCTAGTGGTGTTGTTTCACACGTGCCTTCTCGAGCTGGGCTGATGTATCAACCTCTGGGATTGAGGTCAGGATGGAGGGTTAATGGATTTGCACCTCCCACTAGACCATTTCAACAATCACCAGTTCCTGATGTGAGTGACAATTTTCTAAAGTAACTGAAAATATACATGTATTCATTCACCTGTTTGCATTTTTTTCAATGACTTTGGGAAAATTAGATAAAGAATGGTTTAAAGTATTTATTATTGTGAAACAAATGACCAGTTCTTTGAACAAAGTGTCCAACTTCTATTCCTTCATGTGAAATATTTATCAAGTTTTTCTTTGTAATTTTCCCGTGCTTGTAGCTGTATATAATCTGGACAATGGAAATGTAACTATTTTTATGTCTGTTTGGAAGTGTGTTACACATATTTATTTTGCTTCTTCCATGCACAGGTTTCAAACAATACAAGGCAGCATATGCAAAAGAGGGACAGGATGAATGGGCACACAAATTCACAAGGAAAAGCATACTCTGGTACCACACAACTGCAACAGTTTTCTAAGTCAGCGGCCTCTTCAAAAGAGTCAAGTACTCAACAGGTTTGCCTCTTTTTCCCTCTTTCTTAGTGTACATAATTTCAAAGATGTCTCACATCTTTCTGTAGTACTAGATGCTTATTAGCACTGAAAAACTTAATTAAGAAATGAGGAAAGACTAGGGGGAGGAAACGAATGCATATAAAAACTTCCGTAGACATATTCAGACCTTGAACTTGATGTCAGGAATAATCAAAATTTTGTTTTCTGTTCAGTATCTGGTTCCTTCAATGTAAAACTACGATACAGTTTATTTATTTGAAGTTTTGGTTGAGATGATCTGGTTCCTTCAATCAAAATTTTATTTTTCTGATACATGTTAAGCAATATGCTTTGCTGCATACCGGACAGGCTATGTATGTACCCAGTGGACGCCAGCATGAGATGGAAAAAGGATCTAGAATTTCATCTTCTGGAGGGCCTCAGCGATCAGAAATACTGCATAGCATGCTTGCCACTGCTATTCCTGAGCAACGGAAACAGTTGCTTGGTGAGCGTCTTTTCCCACTTATCAAGAAACTCAAGGTACAATGCTTTTTCGCTTCTGCTAATTTCGGCCAGGTTTTTAAATTCTTAACTGAAATGATACGTTTATATGTTATCTCGTACAGCCTAGCCTAGCAGCAAAGATTACGGGAATGCTTTTGGAGATGGACAATGCAGAATTGCTGCTGCTTCTTGAATCACCAGAGTCCCTTTCTGCAAAGGTGGAAGAAGCTGTGCAAGTGCTTAATAACTCTACTACCAAAGTTTCTGGCAAGGATTCACTTCATTCAAATTTCCTTTCAGCTGAGGTTGCAGTCAATTGAAGACTTCAGCCTACAGATGATACCTGTTTGAAGCTTAGATCATGATATGGTTAAGGCTTCCAAGTCTGATATCTGATACATGAGTTCTTACAACTTTGAACCTTACAGTATATCTTCTACCGTGTATTTTTCATTTGATTAAGAACCTCTCTGTTTTCTTGCCTTATGGTTGAATAGTGTTGATAGTGAATAGAGATGATGGTATCATTCAGGGATAAATTTGTCTTGGATTGCATGAATTAATTTTGGTATCTTGGATGAAATTGTGTGTCGTATTTTTCATCTTACATTCATATACTGAAGGATAAAGTTTTGTTGTGAAGGAAATTTGATATGTCTAATAGGAATGCGTTTAAACTTTTCTAGGATGGAGAACAGATCCCTTGCAACGGGTTGCAACTACGAGTGTTAGTTATTGTGCCTATGATTTTGTCTATTGAACTTCTGCAATGAGTGTTTGCATGATCATCCAATGCAAAGTAACATTGACTTCTTTTAAAAATTATGACATTTACACATTGTTTTATCCACTTCTCTCGAGTTTCGCAAGATTGACATTAAAACAACCTAAATCACAATTGAACACGTTTGGAAATGAGAAATAATCTTTGGTATGAAAAATATTTTGTACGTACAACTCGACAAGTATTATAGTAATTTTACTTGTAAGCATACTATTGTGTTGGCAATTTATTTACTCAATAAAAAATTAATGTTTAACTCTTGTTGGCATAATTTCATGAACTTATACGCAATTTCTAAACACTTTTATTCAGATTTGTAACAATGGAAAAAACTCTCTTCTGTTATTTTTTACAAAAAAAAAAAAATTATAATTGTGTGTGTGTCTCTGTGTGTGTATATATAAACTATGTTAGAAATTGCGTATTAAAACATGCCTTTTTACCAAAAAGATATATACCTTAGTACTGATTACTTGGGGTATGTTTATGAGTTTGGATTTTAGAGGGGAAGGAAGGAGAGAGGAAGACTTGTAATATAATTTTACACTACAAGTCCTCCCCTCTCTTCTCCTCCAAAATCTAAACTCACAAACATTAGTATTTGAGTTTTAAGTCAGGAGGTAAAGTTTCACGTTGGTTAAAAATACATTAAGTGTGTAGAATATAATATTGGAGGATCGATAGACTCAAAACCTTAGGTATTAGATTAGTGGAGTGGAATAAAATGGACCGGAGTGGAGTTTGGATATTTTTTCATTTCATCATATTCCGTCCAATTTAGAGTAATAAAGTTGAGTAGAATGAATGTAATAGAGTTTCATTCTATTCAAATTTTACAAATTCAAACAATTGAATAAACCCTATTCCAGTATGCTCCACCCACTCCATGAATCCAAACAAACCCATAGTTAAGATATGGCATTCAACCTACTTATGTAATTCATGTTGGGTTATGCACTCGAGAGTGAGTTTTTTTATAAAACTTTTGATATAAGTTATCCTTATTTGTACCATGGCTATTCAACAAATATAATTAGTGCAATATTTTGATTTCATGCAAAGCATCAAGATTAAATCTAAATTTTACAACCGAATAATGAAAACTAAATCTCACCATTGATGAATATAAATATTTGTATATAGCGAATTTATTATTTGTGAAACTAACTACCCTCATGAAACCTGTTTCTTTGTTTCTCATTATTTATTCTTTTGGGTGGTTTTGTTTTGAATTTTAAAAAATATTTTAAAAATTTAATTTTATACATAATTAAAGATTAATCTAAACAAATGCAAAGTAATTTTTTGAGTGAAAAAGGAAAAAAAAAAAATTGAGCTTGAAAATGCTCATCCAAATCCGAATACGCTCTTGGTTGGTCGTTCGTGCGTCTCCTCTTCGTCTTTGCTCCCTTCTTCTTCTTCTTCTTCTTCTTCTTCTTCTTCCCCTTGGTCCCTTCTCGGCCAAATACCGCGCTTCCTAAAACCCTAAACCCTCTACCACCGTCATCACCAGAATCAAATTCGACGCCTTCCTATCTCCGCCGCTAAACCTTTCCTCTGTGTACAGGTAAATAGAATGGGTAGGAAAGAAGAAAGATCTAGAAGATCGGATTCAGATGACTCTCCATCAGAATATGATTCCTCCCCCGAGACGCGGCAAAAAAGCAGGAGCAGCAGTCGATCACGGCGGCGCCGGAGCAGGCGGGACTCAGACAGTAGTGACGAGAGTGGTGGTGATAGCAGCAGCAGGAGGCGGAGGAGTAAGAAGAACAAGTCTTCCAGGACCGTAACCGAGGACGAAATTGCACAATACATGGCAAAAAAGGCACAGAGAAAGGTTTTGATCCTTTGTTCTCCAATGCTTATTTTGTTATTTCATGCTTTCATTCGATTTTGAAGAGTGTCTGTGTGTTGATGTTGAATTTCTTGTTGGTTCTTTTGTCCCCAGGCTTTGAAGGCTGCTAAGAAATTGAAGACTCAAACTGTGTCAGGGTATTCGAATGACTCGAATCCATTCGGTGACTCTAATCTTAATGAGAAGTTTGTTTGGCGTAAGAAGATTGAGCGTGATGTTACTCAAGGGGTACCTATTGAAACATTCTCAGTCAAAGCTGAGAAAAAGAGACAGAGAGAAAGGGTGGTAATGCATTTTTTTTTTATCTCCCCAAAGATAAATTATGCATTTTTGTATATAGTTCCATAAACTTTACTACATGATGAGTTACACTGTATTGATATTTTGGATTTCATATGTTTAGGGTCTGGTTCATGACCAGAATATTTAAAATCGACTAATTCTATCTATAGGATTTAAACTTACTTGGCTGTTTGCATTCGACTATCATTCAATGTGGCTATCACGTCTTGGTTAATCTGGGTGTCAACACGTACAAAATATCAATCATATCTTTGTAATTTTATTCAATATCTTAAAATTTTAGTGATATCATAACTTGATGCAGGTTAGGGAAGGAAGGATGTTATGTATGCATTATATAATGCACGAGGTTCTGTACCAGCGTGTGTATATGTAATTCTGCGACTATAATGCTGTGCCATTAAATAAAGGCCTTTTTATTTCCTTGTACATTTTATAAGCATAAACTGCTAGCTTTCTGGGCCAGGTTCACATATATGCTGTGCTATCATAAAGTATTTTTTGGTTTTTATTAATTTTCATCTTCTAAGTGCTAGCAGTTGGTGACGTGCGTGGATAAAACTTGAATCAGAATCACTTGATTTTGCAATGCACACTTTTTTGTCACATTTCCTTGTTGTCACTATTTTATTTTATCGTGGGAACAGTGCTTTCAGGCTGAAATTTAAATGACTTTGCTGCTGCTTTTTTTTTTTTTTTAAATTTCTGTCATGAAAAATAACACACAGCCTATTGATACTTTCTTGTCATAAGAGTATTATCTTTGTAGGGAACTCATTTTTTAAAGTGTTGCACTAATTTCAGGAGACTACTTTTTTCTCAACATGTTTCGTATAAGGGTTTTTTGAATAAAACATAACCCGTTGAAGGATTGCAATCTTATAATCTATTATAGTTATAGGTTTCTCTCAAGTTGGAGTATGATTATCTTTTTTGACTTTTCTTGCCAATGTCAAGTGGAAGGCTGTGGTGATGAATACATCTCTGGTTAAATTTTCCATTAGGATGTGCCGATATTCACTCAGTAGGAAATCAGTTTTGCTTGAATTCGATCTGGTACATGTGTGGTTCTTTTGCTTCCTTTGATAGAAATTCAACCATATAGCCTGGCAATATGTACAGAAGATATACATCTGCATGTGAGCATATGATATCAAGAGCTCTGGTTTTTAATATATGATGCTGTGTTCAAATGTAGATTAAATCCAATTTTTTTTTTAAATCATTGACTTCCAAAGTTAAATGATATTTCATTTGCTTCCTACAGCTACTTGAATCTTACCAGCTAGGCTTACTGAGTTATGATATGATGACTTGGCCACTGTCTATGATTAACGTTCACTAAGTTCTTGTTAAAAAATTTAATGCAGGCAGAAATTGAAAAAGTGAAAAAAAGAAGAGAGGAAAGGGCACTTGAGAAGGCACAGCATGAGGAAGAGATGGTAAATGATAATTTGTTGTTAGTTGTCTTTTTAATCTGCCAGTGGCAAAGTTCTATCTAACCGTTGTCATGGTTTTGGGTCAGGTCCCTGTCTGTTGTTGCTATAGTCTAATATTGCATATCAATTTTGTCCATGCTTTGCTATTGCATAAAGTATGTTATCTTTTTCGGATTTACTCACATTCTTTCTCACAGGCATTGTTAGCCCGAGAACGTGCTAGAGCTGAGTTCCAGGACTGGGAGAAAAGAGAGGAGGAGGTATGGTTCCCTGAATTCCTTCTATTTCTTGTTAGTGTTGGAAATAGAAATATTAATCACTTGCAATATATCTAGGGCATACATGTGCATAGGGACCAGCTCTCATAGGAAATCTACATTCTTATTTTTTGTAAATCATTATTGTAGTCATAATTTGTTGTATATATACAATGCTGCCGAGTCATTGAGAACTTAAGCAATTCACAAACAAAGCCTGAGTCTTTTATCACACTACATACACTATGTCTATTCTCAAGTTAGTTATTAAAGTATTTGCAATCTGATGATTAAGACAATTTCATTTGCAGTTTCATTTTGACCAAAGCAAGGTTAGGTCAGAGATTAGATTACGTGAAGGGCGTGCCAAGCCAATTGATGTCCTAACCAAGCAACTGAATGGCACCGATGATTGGGATATAGAAATAAATGAACCATACATGGTTTTCAAGGTTAGTATTTAGCTTTATAGAAAATTTCGTGTCACCTGTAACCTGTTCCTTTAAATGTTGAAAAGAGCTATATAGTACAGGTCTCAAAGACTTTCATACCCAGTCCCATAGACTAAGGGCTTCCACCAGCTATTAATTTCAATAAATTTGGACCAATTACATTATGACTTGACATATATGGTGCAGGGCTTGACAGTGAAAGAAATGGAAGAGCTTCGTGATGACATCAAAATGCATCTAGACCTTGACAGGGCCACCCCAACCCATGTACAATATTGGGAGGTATTATTTTCAAATTGTTTTCTTGGTTACTTGGGTGCGTTTGGATTGACTTCTAAAAAGTATTTTTTCCATATAACTTTTCTTAGTAGAGCTTTTTGTTTAGAAAGAGCTATTTTACGTTTAGATAGACAAGGGCTTCACAGGGGATGGGTTGTAATTATAATAATAGTAATGCATAGTTGTGAAAGGTAATTTTATTGAAAACCACTTCAGCATCTGCTTTTTTTAGAAGCTGGCTATCACCAGCTTAAAAAAAGTGGTAAAATTGCTTTTTAGTTTAGAAGTGTTTTTTTCTAATAAGCGAATCCAAACATCCTAAAAGTTACATAGAAGCATTTTTTTTTAAAAAAAAAAGCGCTTATCCAAACGCACACTTAATAGTCCTATACAAAGTATTAATTATTTAGTTACTTCTACCTAATTAATGATACAGTCATCTTTTATTTATGTCACGTAGTACAGTACTTGCTGTGACTCTTACTTTGAATTTTATGTAGTTGTGGTATAGGATCATATTTCTGATTTGATCTGAAATTGTTGTTTTGTTCTATAAACTGGAGACCAAATGAGCTATTCAACTTTGTCAGCCTTTTCATTTTCTGTTCTATTTAACCTATATGATCATTGTGGGTAGCATGCTTAACATGTAATCCTATTGATCTTGGCACTAAATTAGTCATGTTCTTTAATTCTTTTATCCCAAAAAATGTTACAAATTCATGCTCAAAGTTGAAGACTTATTGGTCAATGTATACAGGCACTCCTTCTGGTGTGTGATTGGGAGCTAGCTGAAGCTCGAAAAAAGGATGCACTTGATCGAGCTAGGGTGCGTGGAGAAGAACCTCCGGCTGAGCTGCTTGCAGAAGAAAGGGGTCTGCATTCCAGTATTGAGCCAGATGTGAAGAGGCTTTTGCTGGGGAAGACACATGCAGAGTTGGAAGCTTTACAGGCACATATTGAGTCAGAAATGCGTACTGGTACAGCAAAAGTGGTTGAGTATTGGGAGGCTGTTTTAAAACGCCTCCATATATACAAGGCCAAGGTAATCTCCATCATAGTTCTGTCCTATCTTTATCTTGCATGCATTTAATTAATGGATGGCTCACTTCATTATTAAATTGCTGCAAATACAGGCTTGTTTAAAAGAAATTCATGCCAAAATGTTGCGCAATCGCTTGCAACTCCTTGAACAACAACCATTGGATGGTGAAGATAAAATGGAAGATGCTCATGTCTTCAAATCTGAGGAAGATACTGAGGATATAAAAGGTATAAGCTTTTTATCATTGTTTAGTTGCTTGTGGAACATAGCTATTTTATGGGCTTTCTCATTCCACATTTCATGTTGATATTTACTTGGTATTCTTTCTTAGTCCAATCTGCAGATGAATCTTTTTCACCAGAACCCATTAAAGAAGAGGATCAAGAAGTTGAAGATGAGCCTGGGTCATTTTCACCGGAACTGCTGCATGGTGATGACAATGAAGAAGCTATTGACCCTGAAGAGGATAGGGCACTACTGGTAATCTTTTTAAACACTGTTGTCAATGGTGATCTTATATCTATATATATCAGTAGACTAACTTGACCATGATGGTACATTCATAGGAGCGGAAACGTATGGCTGTATTAGAAGAGCAACAAAGACGAATTCAGGAAGCAATGGCATCAAAGCCCGCTCCATCTGAAGATAATTTTGAGATGAAGGCCATGAAAGCTATGGGAGCTATGGAAGATGGAGATGCAGTGTTTGGCTCTGGTGCTGAAGTGAATCTAGATTCGCAGGTAACATCTCTACTCTGGGCCATTTATATAATTTTCACTTTATGAAATGGCATCAAATGCTTGTCACGTTCAATGATTCTTAGAATTTTGGGAGTTTGGTAGATAGAGAATAAGTAGTTAGTGGGAATCAAAGTTCTGGATTTTTTGGAAGTGTATTATTAAGGTGGGTGGTTGTCAACTTATATAGAAGAAACTGTTGTGCATCTGTCTTTATTTTGTATGGTCATATCCGTTGTGCTTTAATCACACACACTTCTCCCCTTAGAAGAAGTTGACACTGGATGGGGTCAATATGCTTTCAATGGTATATTTCAATATTTTAAGGAGAATACATGCTTGTTATTCCTTATCTTTCAAGGTTTCTAATGTGATTGATAAATGTTGGAGCAGGTTTATTGGTGGCATGACAAATATAGGCCCAGGAAGCCAAAGTATTTCAACCGTGTTCACACTGGATATGAATGGAACAAATATAATCAGACTCACTATGATCATGACAATCCACCTCCAAAGATTGTGCAAGGGTATAAATTCAATATTTTCTACCCAGACCTTGTGGACAAGACAAAAGCTCCAACCTACACCATTGAGAAGGATGGCAGCAATGGTGAGACTTGCATTATAAGGTTCCACGCAGGGCCACCGTATGAAGACATTGTAAGTCTAGTGTATTACTTTCTATCCCAAAAACAAAAAAAGTTTTATTATATCACTGTTCTTGATGTTTTGAAAGTTCTTTTTATTAATTTATTATTATTCCACCAAATTACTTAAATCCTGTTCTTTCATGACAGGCATTCCGCATTGTAAACAAAGAATGGGAATATTCCCATAAGAAAGGCTTTAAGTGCACGTTTGAACGTGGAATTCTACATGTGTACTTCAATTTCAAACGCTACCGCTACCGCAGATAATCTCAGGCACTGATTCTCCTATTAGTTTGAGGAAAGCACGAGGCTACCATTTTTGCTACCAAAGGGGCGAGAGATTGTAATTAACTTTGTTTATACTAGAAGTAGACAGACTAATCTCAATTATATGTCTTGGCATTTATTTTAGACATTAGGGGGAATTGCCGGAATATTAATTTAAGAAAAAATTGATCGGTGTACTTCTAATGATACGTATGGCATGAAATTCAAGAGTTGAAAGAAATATAAGTGGTGGACATAACATTTTAAACAATATGAAGCACAAGGACACAGAGCAAGGCCAAAATTCTGCCTGTCTTTCTCTGTTCTGTTCTTTTTCTTTTTCAGTTCTTTATTTGTTTGGTCTCTGTTGTGTAGTGATCACTTTTCTTGTTTCTTAGTGGTCACTTGCAGTTTACTTTCTAATTTTCAGCAAAAACTGATCCTATAAAGTCATATTCTTCACACGCTGTTTCATATGGTTTCTTTGGTACCCTAATTTTTTTAAGGGCAGTGATTAGTGATACCTTTGAACAATTAATTAATATTTTGTTATTTGTTCCTCTAATTTAAAATATAACCTTTTGAAACAAAAATTATATCTATACTTTAGATACATAAGACTTGTTTAATTATCTACAACCTGGCGAAACAAAGTTTCAATGCTATTTGCTGTTTCTTTCACATATCAAGGGCAAAAAAAAGGGCAGCCTATGTGGGAGAACAATATTGTCTTCATCGCATTAGCCTTCAACGATCTTTACTGCAGTCCTGTTCAACACAAAATCACTGTTTAACTACAGAGAATACAATGAAATATAGTAATAAAGAATATTTTTTCAGGCACTGTTATTGTTTACCCGAATGGACTTTGTTTTATAGCCAGCAGCTCTACATCCAACTGCAGTACAAAAAGTAGCAAACAGTAAAAATGGATACTGAAATGAATGCAATTTGGCAAGAGCATAATAGAGTGTCCTAATGATACTTAAGAGGAATAAAGGTTCTTGAAATTAAAATGAACACCATGAAATTGTTAAAAGTGATTCAAATTAGTCCCTATAACAATGTGGAGACTTATTTGAATTTCTTTTTGTAATTTCAGGGTCTAAATTGATGAATTTTTAATTTAAGGAAGTGGCATATATAATTTCAAAGATTAATATTAAAGTGGGGCGCAAATATTTAGTCATTCAACTTAGAATACTATCATTTAATGTAGATGAATCAGCATATAATATTATGAGCCATGTGACATGCAGCTCGATGTATATTGTGTTATCATTTTTCAGGAATATATATCAAAACCAAGAGATCGGAATCATTCATTCACCTCTATTGTTGCATTTGGAGGTATTTCTTGGACTCCCTTGCTTCCATAGGCAAGTTTAGGAGGAACAATTAGTAATCTCTGCAAAAAACTTACCAAATTATTGCTTGATGAAGCCTATGATCCAACCCAGAATCTAAAAAATCACCCCCTCTTCTACAGAAAAATATTAATGCAGCTGC
This sequence comes from Dalbergia cultrata, assembly GCA_031216105.1. Classification (NCBI taxonomy): domain Eukaryota; kingdom Viridiplantae; phylum Streptophyta; class Magnoliopsida; order Fabales; family Fabaceae; genus Dalbergia; species Dalbergia cultrata. The sequence continues at coordinate 57,309 of JAVHNL010000584.1, forward strand.
TGATGGTGAGCTAAAATTACACTGATGTGCCAAGACCCCCATATCATTAACTTGTGAATTTAAATCTCAAAAGGTCTAGCTATCTAGGGGCTTGAATTTCTGGAAGAACAATAAGAATCTGTTCTCACCTGGCCTCCTACTCGCATGCCTTGTACGCCTAAATCCAACCCTTTTAGGACTGTTCCCCTCTCAGATTGGCCTACATCAAATCCATAGGGCTGCAATGATTCAAGCATTTCTCATCAATCACCAAGCTAAGTTCCCAACAAAAATATGTCAGAGTCTCAAAGATTTTTACATTATGACTGTCCACATTGAAGTGTTATCATCATTTAACAGGACAAATACATGGAATCAGAATTCAGTGTGCTAGGAAGCCAACTATATTTCTTAATTTCTGCATGACTGAATGCATATGCATAAATAACATATATAACTAAAAGAGCTTCGCAGAATGTCACCGTATGTTGTCAACAAAACTCATCTTTACTAAATTATAATAAATAGTTACTGATTATTAGGCTAGAGACTAGTTTGTGTTAGCTTAGACTTCTTGTAATTGATTGTAAATCAATACATAGATACCAAAACATTACAGCGGACCTACAATTGAAACTTCCGTAGTTGTCACAAAACATTTATTTATATCTGCATTAATATTACAATTTTGACTATACTAGGATTTAGGGGAATATCTTTCTGTAGTTGGAAACTCTACACTTACATATTTGATGACCAAGGCTCACCCTCTGAGATTGAGCTTTTGTATCAGTCTAAGAAGTTTATTTCAAATTCATAAGATTATCTGCAAGCTGTTTCACATATAAAAGTGGACATACTTTTCTCTCTTTTATTAGTAAGAAGTGTGCAGAAGGAATTTCCTTGTTTATACAAGAAAGAATGATTCATGATGATTCACCTCTATTGTTTCAATGTTCTTGCTTAAGACAATCAATTAGAGGTTACAAACAAATCATGGAAATGATTCGGTTAAGTTTTTCATGCCATTGCCTGTACATTTGATGTTTCCTAACAACCTGATTGCTAGACTAAATGATATTTATCTTGGTAATATACACATTCACAGATGTGAACTTTGGCTGAGTTACTTGGATCGTACCGTTCCTCCTCCGACGCCCATTCCTTGTCTACTTGTCATAAAAGTAATACCCCTCCATTTAGCAACATAGTGAATCTACAACATGACAATCTGATTATTTCTGAATTCTGAGTAATAGTTAATCACCAAATAGATTGAAAATGAAAAATCAGGGCATGGATTCTTGGGGGAGAAACTGATAAGTGACAAGGAAAAAAAAATTGCATATTGACCTTGTGCTAGAATGAATCAGGTTCAATAGTCCCTTAGCATCAAGATTAAATGTAACCACGAGTTTGACAATAAGTTAATCACCAAGAGATTGAGGTATTTGATTCAGATTGTTATATCATTCAAGGATTCTTCTCATCTCTCAGGTAAAAAATTGTTGTCTTTTCGTCCAAAATTTCGGTAGACACACATAACAATGATTTCCATGTGATGTAAGTCTTCAAAATATAATGCTACATGTGTAAGCAAATGGTATGCATCCATCAGTTTCATTGGTGAAAACAATGACAAGTATTTGATGGTGTCAAAGTTTCCCCCCTCAAAAAGTTCTACATTTGAGACAGTACTGAAGATCAAAGTACATCGTAATCTCACAACTATAGTTAATGATCTGAAAAGTGTTCAGGCAGATTCTCCTTAGAGGAAAATTTGAAAGGTTGTATCATATCAGCAACCTCTAGAAGCACTTATAATTTAACTATATATCTAACATGCAAAAGCACTAATAAGTGAAACATCTAACAGGCTCACAACCGTACTGCAACACGGGATCCTTTTACAGCCTCAGCTCCTTGTCCAACCTTCAAATCATAGTACCTGAAGATATTAGAGTTTCATCACACAGTGCCATCCAGGCTCCAACTAGCTTTTACACATCTTAGAAATGAAATTAACAAAAAAGAATAGCATCGCACTTCAAAGATTATAAGCTATGAAGCACAAACTCTTATTTTTTGGGGATATAGAAGCATGGACGTGTAAATTTGACACAATTTATAACACATTCAACACTTCGAATTTTGCCATGTCTGTATCAGTTTCTTAAAAAAGCCAAACTTAAGACTAGTCTATGCAATGCTTCAAAGCTAAGAAAAGTGACAGATATGCTTTTCTCTATACTGAAGAAAAGTTCAAATGAATGTGGTAGTTCTTGGAATCCTTATGTGACCATACCTTTTTAGAAGGGGTTTAACATAGTTTGCAAGTCTACAAGTCTTAACTCATCTTACTCTAAATCATGAGATTGAAAGATCCAAAATATCAGGAAAAATTCAGATAAGCTGTACTTACTTCAAACCATTAGGCAGCGTTGTATAATCACTTTCAGGAATTTTTGCTCCTCGTAGCTGCAAAAACGTGCTCAATTTCAACCAGTAGTTGGATTTCAGAACCATCATTATTCATTTCTTCAAATTACTCGGAAAATAAAAAGACAATGAATGAAGGGGACACATACGGCTCTTCTACTTGTGCTAACAGCTCCAGCCACATCACATGCATACACTCCAGCAACTGACATTACATAGAACATTCAAGCATATAGGGAAAGAATCAGTATACATGCATGTAAATATTGAATTTTATTGATCCAATCGTTGAATTATGTGATACATACATATATAATTAACACAATTCTTGAGACTAATTTACAAGCTCCGGCTCATGGAACATGTTATAAACATCAACTGAAGTAAAAATTGCTACTTCAAATTCAGATACTAGTATGATCAAATACAACGAACGACCCAATTAACAAAACTATATTTTTTTCAAATGGGATAGAAACCCATTTGACAAAAGCTATATGCAGATATAAGATCAGGTGAATATAATGAAGAATATAATGAAGAAAAGTAAGAAAAAAATCAAAAGAGAATATTGAAAGCTATAGTTAACTAACTAGTTGTGAGGAGACAACTTAGCAATGCCCTCCTTCCTTCAATCTGTAAAGACACTGTGGCTGGTTCTGCAGCAGTTTTGTTTGATGAAGAATATGAGCAGTGACATGGTAACCTTATCCTATATGATGAACTCTTGTTGTAAAGTCTCTTGTGTGTCCCTGTGGAGTTAACAAAACTGCCTTAACACATGCGTAGTTTGGATAAAATTCAGCATATATATATATAGAAAGAGAGAGTTACGTTTACTTGTGAAGTGAATGGAGGTAAGAGGGCATTGGAGGAGCATAGGGTGGTGCTGATGAGGGAACAAAGAGAGTTCCATGATGATGTTGGTTGAATTGGCACTTCAAAATGAATGAATCCAGAATCTAGCACTGGTAGTGTAGTTGCTTCTTTTGTTTAGTTTGGTTAGAGAGGAAAGACAGAATATTGAGAGAGGATAACGTGGTTGATTCCATCCACAACTTTGAAGCATTCAGAAAATGAATTCTTGGTCTTATAACTCAAATTATTTATGCTTTTCAGGTCTATCAGAATCTATTCTATTTTATAAATATTTGGCTGATTCTATTTTGGTTTCTCGAGGTCATTGCGAACAAAAAATTTATGGATGAAATTAAATTATATAATTGTCATTAATTCTTTTGAGGATAAAAATTAGCTCCCGTTATACATATGTATATGACTTTGGATAAACCATTCCTTGTTTTAGAGAAAAAAAGTAAAAGATTTTAACTATTTGAGTATGTTTGATTGGATAGTGAAAATTGGGATAAATTTCTCATGAATGATCTATAATTTTACACATATAATTTATCTATAAAAATTTATACCCTATTACTATCCCTAAAACCCTTATGTAAAAATGGAGTATTAGTATTAGTCAAAATTGATATCACATCAAATAAATCCTCCCAAAGTTTTAAGTGATGTCAAGTTACTGCCGTTGTGACTATATCTCCTAACGATTACTGCAATGCCTATGGGTCAAGTTATTCACTATTCTTGCATGACTAACTTGATTTCACTTACAATTTTTGGAAGAATTATTTAAAGGACGAATTTGATGTCATTTAACTCTTTGATATCACAAGTCTTTTGAAGAGTTGAATTGATGTCACTTGTATAGTTGTATTGTATTATATTGGAGGATTGAATTGATAGTTTACTCAAAATTTTGTTAAAGTCTATTATATTTTCTTATCAAATATCAAGATGCTTCAGACTAAAACCTCTTCATTTTAGAAGAATCAAATCTAAAAGATAATGCTTCAATTATGTTAAATTTAGCAAGAAATTGATCATGCAAGTTTATACTTGATTTTTTTTCCCCAAAACTTTGTTTTGTTGTGTTTGAAATTAAACAATTTAAAAGGTGAACAGGTTGCTTCACAACCATAACAGAACATAATTCTTCTATTTCACCCCCGCTCTCTTCACATTCAAAATACTTACACCCAGAATAAAGAATAAGCTTAATTAGCTTCAACTTCAGAATTACAATTTACAAGCAAGAATATGTCATTATTTCTGAAATTAGAGCACGCTGGTGTTATAATTACAGAAAAATGACTCTTTAAAACAAAACAAAAAAGCCACCGAGTCGTGAATAAATGTACAATCACAAATTATAATGTGAATCAAATTGATAGTGAAATACTGAAATGGCATCACCATACTTTTGTAACAATACATTGTCAATGCTTCCTATGCCAACATCCAATTCTCTTTATTTGGCAAGTACCAATAACTTCTTGGAGATCAACACTTAGTCCTACGACTCCAATTATGCTTGGTAAGTGATGGTATAGTGTTTCAATATATCTTCTTCTGATGTGAAATTTTTACTAAACCTGATCATGCATGATATTTCATATTTATTCAAAAGCGGGATGTAAACAAGACATGTGATAGAAAGAAATTAAGAGTGAAAGATTACACATAACCAGATTATGTGAAATTGAAAGGATCGCACATACAAAAATTTCATACCAAAGGAACCATTCCAGGTTGGACTCAAGCACTAGAGCAAGACCTCCTTGCAGGAGCAAGTGTTTCCTTTGCAACATGGGAAACAAAATGCATACCAAGGCCCTTCCTTGCATGATTTCCTCCCTCAGGTTTCACTCTTACTTCTTCACTGCCTTCCACCCATCTCTTCAGCCTTTTAAGCAACCTTTTCCTTTTGGAAGAAGCATGATCACTCTGTGGAGAACCAAAGCAAGGCAAAATATTGTTGTGATGCTCCAAAGAAGAATGATGCAATTCATGATCTGACTCATAATGCATAATAATTCCACCATTTCCTTCATATTCCAGCCCTATATGGTCTCTATCTTGCTTTTGTTGTTGTTCATTGTGCTTCATTAACTCATGCTTTAAGCAAGCATTGGTCCAACGCAATCGAATCAGTTCCTCAACTTCAGCCGCGCGTTCCTTCTTTACCTGCTCCAATTCATTGAGAAGCTTGTTGTAATCTTCCTTGCTTACATCTCCTGCTTCAACCTGCGAATAAGAATCAGTGTGATTGGTACACTAGCTTTTCAAACACTATTGCAACACCTGAGAAATCGCATACAAATAACTGCATATTTCAGCTGCATTAATCTGCTATGGGAAAATATGAAGAATCGTGAGTTAATAACAAGGGATCATGGTTATTTTACTAATAAATCCAGTGATTAGTTATCTTATGCTGCATCCACCACATTCAACAAAAACATAATCAAAATGCTTGATCATTTATACATCAATCCAAGGTGTCTAAAATGATGTCTAAATCATGGGTTCAAAAAACCATTTGGCAACAAGAAACCTTGTAATGATTTTCTACGAAGTGATGTAGATGTTGATGTTCCAAAACGGTGGGGAAAAAAAACTGTTATTTCCTGATAATATATATAGTTCAGTGATTTCATGTGTACATTTTGATGTTCCTTATGTACCTCAGAAGCATATGCTTTCTCTGCTGTGTCAAGCTTCTTCAGAAGTCCATTCTTCTCATCCTGCAACCGATCCAAAACCCCTTGTACCTCTTTGATTTCATCCTCCAATTTGTTGATGACACAAATCCTTGTTTGCAAGGCATCATGGTTCCTCAAGATTTCTGCTTGTCCTGCTTTGATCTTCATAGCCTGCTCCTTTATCAACCGAGATTGTGCCTTTGATTTCCTAAGTAGCTTATGCACCTTCCTACGAAGCGCCCTATTCTCTGATCTCCAATACTCAAGCTGCTCAATAACTCTTAGATACTGAACCACAAAATTCTCCAACCTCATATTCTCTGCCTCCAAGGATGAAACCTCTTTATCCAAGAACTCGGCACGCGCACTCTCTAGTGACAACATGTTCTTGATTTCCATAACCAAAGACTCTTGCTCTTTCATGTCACAATGCCTGTCAAACCTCAAATTCAAGGCCAATTCCCTCATTTGCAAATCTTCAATCCTGCTTCTTAGGCAACTAATGTCTAGCTCCAAACATGAGCTGTCATGGATTACCAATTTCCCTGAATGAACACTGCTATTAATGGGGGTGGCAGGTTCTTCATCTTCCACAGAAGAAAGGCCTTGATAACTTTCTTCAAGAGTAGCATGATGGGAAATTTTGGTTTCTGGGGTGTCACTATCAGCTTTATTTTCTGATAAAGAAGAGGCTTTACACAGGCTTTTCTTTGTCATGATCCATGCATAGATGACACCAGCCAAAGATACAGCCAAAGGAACACCAGCTTTGAGGATAACTGGCTTAAGGTTCTCTGCCTTCAATGCTGTGCTTTCCATCTAGAGAGAATGATAGAAGGTTTCAGTTATCTGGTTAGATTATGATGTTTTTTTGTGATCAAAACTTGATTGGAAACAAGACCAAACAAAGTATGAATTTGATCCTTCTTTATGCTATCAAAGAAGGGTATTAAAAAATAGTTGCATTATTTGCTTTTGTGTCTTTGGTTTTCCTTTCTTTGGAGGAACAGTGATATATTTGTAGCTTTTTGACCACTCCAAGAGGCCTTCCACGCCACCATCATCATTCATCACCCCTCTTTGTGTGGCCTTTAGAATCAGATTCCTTTCTAGATTAATCAATTGAACTATGGAAATATTGATATATTGGCTATGCCCAGGCTTCTTTTCTTCCATGGGTTGCATGTGATATTATATTGTTGATATTTTCAAACCTATGAATAAGGGGCATGGCCTACTGAAAATTACTATTAGAAATGAGCACTTTAGAATGGAAAAGAAATTGTCACTTTCAGTACCTTTAATCCATTTCCACGCTCATATCACTTGAGTTATGCGCCCTACAATTTGGACACACAGCTTGTTTGGTTAACAAAACTTTTCCCATTGCATTAAATATAATTGAGTTAGATAAAAGTAATACGTTTTGATTAGCAATTTTGCTGTCACGAAAAGTGCTGTGCGTTGAAAAGAATCAATTCCTTCTAAAGTATTTCATATTAGCTTTTGGTTTTCGAATCTTAAAAGAAAAAGTTACTATGACCATTTTTCTCATATTTATGTATTCATTTTACAAAGCATATATCTTGGTTCTGTACTAAAAATTACTTTTTATTTAAAAATATTATCGATTTTAGTAATTATATATTCAAAACTATCATTTTTAAATAAAAATAACCTTTTCATTCTCACTTTCTTAACATTATTTCTAAACGCAAATCAATTCTTTCATAACCAATTCCTTCAATATTAACTATTTAAAAAATAATTCTACCAAATTCTAAACTAAAGGAGCTCAAAATACTTTTTCATCCCTGCATAAAACAGTATTTTGAAACATTTCGTACTCATTACAGTATTTTTTGACATAAAAAACAATTTCTTTTGTTACAAACATAATATCAGTTTTGCAAATTATCCAAATAAAACATCTCATCTTAAAATTATTTTTAATGAAATATCCAAAGAAGATACTAATTTTATAAATAAAAAAATGGATGATATATGATGAGCAGCATTTTTTTCATAACTAACATTTAATTATAGGCTAGAACATTCCATTCTTTCTAAAGTCAGAGCAGACTAATGGTATAACTATAATGTCCACATCAATATAGAAGAGTTTCTTTATTAGCATGTGCAAAATAACTAGATGTAGATCATAATTGGTCAAATTATGCGTTGACTTTTTGGTGAGGAAGAGATGGTAAGGTACTTTGAGTTTTTGACCTGAGTATCATACAGCAAGTTGCAGTTGCAGGAACCAAAGATAAAATGTCGAATCTAAACAAGACACGTGATAAAAGAAAACCAAAGGTAAAGATCACACATAATCAAATCATACTAAAATTTCACATGAAAGAATCCATTCCCTCAAGCACTAGAGCAAAGACTTCCTTGCAGGAACATGTGTTTCCTTTGCAACATGGGGAACTGAAAGCATACCAAGGCACTTCCTCACATGATTTTTTTCTCCATCAGGTTTTCACTCTAGCTTTTTCATTGCATTCCACCCAGCTCTTCAGCCTTTGAAGCAACCTTTTCCATTTGGAGAGAGCATGATCACTATGGGAAGAAGAACCAAAGCAAGGCACATTTTTGGTACATCCTTCAACTTTAGCAAGTTCCTTCTTGATCTGTTCCAATTGATTGAGAAGCTTGTTGTAATCTTCCTTTCTTACATATCCTGCTTCAACCTGCAAATAAGAATCAGTGTAATTGGTACACTAGCTTTCTAAATCATGGATTCAAAAAACATTTGCCAATAAGAAACCTTGTAATGATTTTCTATGAAGTGATGTAGATATTGATGTTCCAAATAGGATAAAAAAACAACTATTATTTCTTGATAATAGTTTAGTGATTTCATATGTACATTTTTTATGTTCCTTATGTACCTTAGATGCGTATGCTTGTTCTGCCGTGTCAAGCTTCTTCAGAAGTTCATTCTTCTCATCCTGCAACTGATCCAAAACCCCTTGCCGATCTTTGATTTCATCCTCCAACTTGTTGATGTCACAAACCCTTGTTTGCAAGGCATCATGGGTTATCAAGATTTCTGCTTCTTTTGCTTTGATCTTCATGGCCTGCTCCTTTATCAACCGAGATTGAGCCTTTGATTTCCTGAGTAGCTTCTGAACCTTCCTTTGAAGCACCCTATTCTCAGCCTCCAAGGATGAAATCTCTTTATCCAAGGACTCAACACGTGCACTCTCTAGTGATAAGGTGATCTTGATTTCAATAAGCAAAGACTTTTGCTCTTTCATATCACGATACCTGTCAAACCTCAAATTTAAGGCCAATTCCCTCATTTGCAAGCCTTCAATCCTGCTTCTTAGGCCACAAATGCCTTGTTCCAAACGAGGGTTGTCATGGATTACCAATCTTCCAGAAGGGAGGGTGGCAGGTTCCTCATCTTCCACATGATGGGAAATGTTGGTTTTTGGGGTATCAGGTTTATTTTCTGATAAAGAAGAGCCTTTAGATGGCCTTTTGTTTGTCATGACCCATGCATAGATGACACCGGCCAAAGATACAGCCAAAGGAACACCAGCTTTGCGGATAATTGGCTTAAGGTTCTCTGCCTTCAATGTTGTGCTTTCCATCTAGAAAGAATGATAGGAGGTTTCGGTTATTTGGTTAGATTGTGATGGTTTTCTTTCTGATCAAAAGTTGATTGGAAACAAGACCAAACAAGTATGAATTTGATCCTTCTTTATGCTATCAAGGGAGGGTATTAGAAGAAAAAAGTTGCATTATTTGGCTATCTCCTTGGTTTTCCTTTTCTTTGGAGGAACAGTGATTGTAGCTTTCTGAGTTCTGACCACTCCAATAGGCCTTATATACCATCACCATCACCCCGTTTTGTGGCCCCTGGAATCAGATTCCTTTTATAGATTAATCAATTGCACTTGAAAATTGTATATTGCCTATGCCAGGCTTCTTTTCTTCCATGGGGTGCATGTGATAGTAATAGTATGTACTTTTAAAATGTTCAAACCTATACATACGGGGTATGACCTATTGAAAATAACTATTGGAAATGAGCACTTTAGAATGTTGGGAAACATAGACAAACTGTAACTTTAAATTCCTTTATTCTATTCCCACACTCATATCACTTGAGTTATTAAGCCCTATAATTTGGACACAAAAATACCTTTTCATCTTGCATAAAACAATATTTTAAAAAATTTCATACTTACTTCAGTGGTTTTTAACATAAAAAACAATTGTTTTGTTACAAACATAAATGCAGTTTTGCATATTATGAACAGTCTTTTTTATTTCATAACTAACAATTAATTATAGGCTAGAACATTCCATTCTTTCTGAAGTCAGAGCAGACTAATGTTATAATTAAGGGAGACAACTCATTAGATGAAGTCCCCAAGCTAAGCAACATAGTGTCCACACCAATATAGAAGAGTTTCTTTATTAGCATGTGCAAAATAACTACATGTGGATCATAAATTGGTCTAATTATGCGTTGACTTTTTGCTTAGGAAGAGATGGTATGGTACCTTGAATCAAGTATTATACAGCAACTTGCAGTTGCAGGAACCTGAGATTCCTTTGTTCCATAGGAAAATCAGAATGTGCTTACCAAGGCACTTACTTCAAGATTGTTTTCTACCATTGCTTCACTCTCACCCTTTTCCATCTACTCAACGTTTTAAGCAACAGCTTTCTCCTTTTGTTAAAAGTGTAATCTCTATGAGCAGAATAACATTGTTATGCTCCAGAAAAAAGGCTTTTTCTTTGCCATGATACAGGCATACAGATGTTACCAGCCAAAGGAATAACAGCTTTGAGGATAACTGGCTTCAAGTTCTACCAATGCTGATTTTTCCATTGCATGTAGGAGTAAGATATACTTTAGAAATTAGATTGTTGTTTTCTGATCAACAAGTGAAAAATGTAGCAAATAAATATGTGAATTTGATTCTTCTTATATTACATTTGACTTGGTATTATAGGGTGGTATGTTTAGTGTTGGATTTGATTAAATTATTTGGCTAGCTCTTGGATTTAATTATTTTACCAAAATGTTATCCTAATGGCCTTCTCCAATCCAGTAGTTATATATCATTCTTTTCTAGATTAATAGATTATTTTCTGGATTAATGGATCATTCTTAAACACACATGTGCATTCTCTAACAACCCTCTTCATTCCCTTAGGAATAGGATTCTTTTCTAGATAAATAAATTGCACTTGGAAATTGATATTTGCTGCTTCCATTTGGTACGTGTGAACTATATATATATATATCGTCCAAAAGTTCAGACACATGCGTCCGAGACCTTTTGGAAGATCATTTTACGATATTCCAAACACAAAAAAGAAAAAGAAGTAATCTATCTCTGGTCTCCAAAAAAAAAATGCACTTTAAATACTTCAGTTCTAGTCCTAGCCACATCATTTGAGTTATATGGCCTAATGCCATGATAGCTAATTATAAGACCTTAGCGAAACTTGTTTTGGATGAAAATTTGTCAACAAAAAGACTTGTTATTTCATAAACAATCTTTTTACAATTTCTTTTTTTCAAATCTCGGTAATAGTAACTAAGAATTCTCTGCCAATTAGCCATCAATCTAAACCTTAGGCTAGAACATTTCATTCTCTATGAATTCAGAGCAAACTAATGTTATAATTAAGGTAAACAGCTCATTAGATAAAGTCCCCAAGCTAAGCAGCATATATTGTAATAAGAATCAAGTCTAAAATGAAATGAAATCACAATTTCTTTTTCTTCTTAAAACAAATCCAGTGTTCACACGAATATAGAAGAGTTTCTTTATTGGCATGTGCAAAACAACTACATGTGGATCATAAATTGGTCTAATTATGTGTTAACTTCTTGCTTTGGAAGACTTGACTCAAGTATTATACAGGTAGTTGCAGTTTGCAGGAACCTGAGATTCCTTTGGTCCATAGGAAAATCAGAATGTGCTCACCAAGTTACTTATTTTCATGATTGTTTTCTTTTTCATATCTATTCAACCATTTAAGCAGCTTTATCCTCTTGTAAAGGCATGATCTCTCTGAGCAGAATCACATTGATATGATCCAGAAAAAGGCTTTTTCTTTGCCATGATCCAGGCATATAGATTATACCAGCAAAAGCACTAATACCAGCTTTGAGGATAACTGGCTTTAAATTCTCTGCCTTCAATGTTGTGTTTTCCTTTATATGTGCAAGAGTAAGATAAACTTTAGATTGTTTTTCTGATCAATAACTGAAAACTAGAGCAAACAAATATATCTGAATTTGATTCTTTTTATATGACATTTGACCTGTTATTATAGGTTGGTATCTTTAGTGTTACATTTAATTAACTTATTTGGCTTGGCTTGGATAGATTAATTTAATGGTCTTCTCCAATCCAACGCTTATAAATCATTCTTTTCCTTTGACTTTTTCTGACACGAGACCTTTTATAACCACACACCTGTGCATTCTCTAACAACCCTCTGCATGTCTTTAGGAACCAGATTATTTTCTATATTAATTAATTGTAATTGAAATTGATATTTTCCTTTCCATTAGCTACGTGTGAACTGTGATATTATATATACTCCACATATTCAGAGTTCAGACACATAGGTCCGAAGCCTATCGGAAGAGCACTTTACAATATTCCAAACACAAAAAAAAAAACACACACACGCACACACAAATCTATCACCACAGACAAAAAAAAAAAGCCACTTTAAATACTTCTAGTCCTAGCCACATTGGAGTTATATGGCGTGATGCCATGATATAGCTAATTACAACACTCTACTCCCACGTTGCTTCATAATAAATATCGCTACTGAATATATTTTATATAAAAATATATTGATTTATGGATGTACGGGAAAAGGTGAAAGTCATATTTATTATGAAAAGGAGAGAGTAGTAGAACCAATTTTGAGTGAAAATTCTGAAAATGTAAAAATTGTTAGTTATGAGATTAGCCACTAATCTGCACCCGGTTTTACCCCAAAATGAATAGGCAAAATATTTACACAAAACATCTTAAGGTATATTTACAAGTTAAGTGCACTTAAACTGCTTAAGAGATGATCACTATTTGATGCAATAACACAAGCTTCTACATTTATCCATAAGCATTACATCCTTAATAAGCAAACCCATGCCATATTCTCATGAGATCGAGATTTTTCCACTTTTTTTTGTAGATCTAGAACAAGGAATTTGGCAAGAGTATAACAAGCATATTACTTTACTTAACACCTAAAAGCAAGGTTCTGAAAATCGGACAGGATATCAAACCGGTCAGGGTAAAGGTTCAGAAGTTCAATCGAGGTCGAATCAGTATATAATAAAACTTGTATTTATATAAATATATAAAAATATAAAATAAAATATATGTCATAAATAACTAAAAATTAAATTAAGCATCAATAAAACCTATAGAATATAATATAATTCATCTCTTAATCAAAATAAATATTATCCATATAATTCAAATCCCTTAAATTACTAATTCTCATACCAGAAAATGAAAAGAATTAGGAAAAATGATATTTTAGACTCTTTTTTTTTAAAAAAAAAAACCTCAAAATGATGTCATTTTGCATCTTTTTAGCACAAAAAAAAAAAATCTGCTCATTGTAGCCGATTTGTTTAGTTTTCGGTTCAAGTAGGTTGACGATTGTCCGCCGGTTCAAAGCAGTTGTCCGCCGGTTTATTCCCAGCCGATTATAGGGGCCAACCAATGGCCAGTTAAAGTTCAGCCTCAACCATTAGTCAGGTCGAGTTCTCAGAACACTCCTCAAAAGGAATTAATATGTAGTAAATAAAAAGGAAAGAAGTTTACTTTATAGATCCAGCGTTACATTGCGACTACGAAAACTTCCCTTACATGGTGAAGGGAAACCATACATCCAACAAATTAAGTTCTCTCCAAACTATAATCCATGAACATTTATAAACTTTTATCATATTTTAAGGCTCCACAGTATTAAAGGACCCTCTACATATGTAAGATGCTGTCATCCGTTCATCCAAGCCATATGTGAAATCTGTGAAGAGATGTCAACCTAAATGTGTGTCCACCAATTAACAGTTTGAAAATTAATGAAATTATAATATTATGAATTTTTAGCATGTATATGCATGTATTTTACCATAATATCAATAATTAATTTTATACAAAGAAAATAAAAGTTCCCAATATTTTTTTTTTCTCTAACTTGAGGGTTTAGCTAATAATTATATTGATTTGTTCTTTCATTTTTAATTTTTGGTTTAGGTCAGGGTATCCATCAAAGTGTGCCCAGTGACTAATCCCTGTATTACAAAGACCCAAGACTATGGGCGACCCTCCCAAGCAAGTCAGCTCTATTCCCATCTTACACAAGACTGAACCCAGGAGAGATGGTTAAGAGACACAAATCCTCATCCATCTGTGTCAACTTACATTGGTTATTGTCTTATTCATATGATTTGATTTGATCTCTACGGAACAAAAAATGGTCTTGTTTCGGTTGTGAAACTCTTTGCAAACAAAGTGGCAAGTTATGAGCCAATACCTGATTTTGGTCATGTTAGGACCCAGAACTCCTTTTTGGGTCTTAATTAGGACCCAATACTGAAATGGATTAGAGATGCATCATCTTGTACAATAAAATAATGCTAAAAACCCTGTAAGGTCCAACACTCTTTTGACTTCTATTAAACCCAAAAAAAAAAAAGAAATAAAAGACATCAAAGATTCAAGAGGTGCCGACCAGCACAAAATAAGAAAACAATATTCTAGTGGTGGACCAAAAATTAAAAGATTCAAGTGGTGATTGACCAAGGAAAATGATTCAATAGGTGGCATATGCAGGCGGCACCAATGGTTGGGTTTCAAGGTCTGAGCATATGGCTATCCATGGTCCCGGGTTCAAATCCTCTTCACTATTAAAATCTTCTGTTGATAGACAACCCTCTATAGGAAGATCTCCTACCGTTCAATTTGAGCATTGACATCCTGTCCGTTACTATTGGGGTCCCTTGCTGGCATTTTTAATTGAAAAAAAAAAGGTTCAAAAGGTCGGAATATTTTTAGGACTTCCACGAAGTAACCTGCGTCAAAGTCTCAATTCAACTCTTGACCAAAATTAAGTCTCAATTCAACTTAAAATATGGGTACATCTTGCGAAAGCTCCAATGTGCAAGCACCCGAGCATGCTATTGAATTACTTTCAACAAAATAATATAAATGTGCTCTTTTGAAAAACGAGTGAAGGCAGAATTAGTTTACTTTGCTTTCTGCTTATATTTTACCTTGAGTTGGTTTTGATTTTAAAATTTTTTGATAAATCATTTATAAGTAGCTTTATGTAAGTGCTTGGTAACCTGCGGGCACATATGATCTCATGTCCTTAGTCTGATGAGATGAAACCTTTTTACATCTTAAATATTTACGTTAGAAATAAATAAATAAATAAAAAGGAAGCCAGTTTAAGCAATTATTAAGTAGTGCTATGAAGCAAAATCTAAAATAAGGTTGAAAGCAGATTTATTCTCTATAGTTATAGTCATTATTATTTAGGTCTTGATGTTATATTTGTTAAGTATGGATTCTTGTGATTAAATTTGTTTAACTTTTAAAATTAATATTTTAAAAAATTAAATTATAATGATAAATTATTCTTAAAAAACAAGAAGACTAATATCTTCTTTTTTATATATATAAAGAGAAGACTAATATCTTTAATGAACGAATAAAACATTAAACTTAAAGAGCTTAGCCCAAACAAGTTAGAGGGGAAAAAAAAAGAGTTAAAACCTTAATGATAATGGCCATAGTCCAAATGAATAGAAATGTATTAGTGACTGAAATGCAAAAAGACT
Source organism: Dalbergia cultrata (assembly GCA_031216105.1). Classification (NCBI taxonomy): domain Eukaryota; kingdom Viridiplantae; phylum Streptophyta; class Magnoliopsida; order Fabales; family Fabaceae; genus Dalbergia; species Dalbergia cultrata. The sequence continues at coordinate 73,143 of JAVHNL010000584.1, forward strand.
ATTCAGAGTTTAAAACCATTAAAGGATGCATGGTTATCCCATCTTCCTTTAATTGTGTGTTACTTCCTTCCGCGCTATTCAACATGGTTGTAAACGGAAATAACAATGGATTTTTACTTCAAAGATTAAAAATTTTAATGCCAACTTGTTTATTGTTTTCCTAAAATCTAAGTACAAGGTGTTAGGTCCAAGAGCAGGAAGCAAAAGCCTAATTACCATGTATGGTAATGTTTATATAGTAACATAGTAACCTTTTCTTTTTCTTTCCTTTTTTGCTAATACCTTTATTTTATTTTTCGGTCAAGTTGTACCTTTCATTCAAGTGGCATAGGGAACCTAGTAACTTCGGTGGGCTTAACTACTGATCAAGTCAATTACTTTTGGCATCTACTCCTAATAATAAATTATCAATGGTAGGGTGACATGACCTAAAAACAAAATGGTAGCAGGTTGCTGGTGGTTAGCACTAAACAAACAATGGTTGTTAAGGTGTGTTAAAAATTAATTTGTTTTGCATATGTTTACGGAATTTGTAATCGAAATTATTAAAATATAACCTTTGATTAAAAAAATTAAATGTATGAAATAAAGTAATACAATAATCTTAGTCATATGCAAGCTTTGCACTTTCTCATTGGCTTTCTTCCCACTAAACATCTTCCTTCGCTCCCTAGTGATTGGTAAACAATATTTTTAAATTGAGGAAAACTTCTCTTCATGTAAGACAAAACAAGCCATTAACTTGATTCATAATTATAAATTACTTACTAAAAAGAACAAAATGCTAAATGTAGATTCATATTATATAATTGTTGAGTGTACCACTAGAAAAGTTGGTGAGTCAAGTAGGTTACCTTTCTGCTCTTCTTTTTACTATTATTGAAAGAATACCACCCTCGTCAGCTTAATAGCTAAAACCCTAAAAGACCAGACATTTTGCTGGATATCCCTATCATGAAGTTCAGATTACTGATTTTGTTGACCAAAAACAATAATAGTTTAATTTCTATTAATGATACTATTATTTAACCATGTATTGTCACATCAATAAAAAAATTTAAATCTCACACTTACTATTTAGAAAAACATGAAGATGAGATGATTTGATTGAATAATAATAAAAAAAATTTCTTTATCAAAGTATAAACTCTAATAATAATAATAATAACGAAAACAAAAGAATTATTATTGATATTGGCACGTTGTTGTGAACGGAAAGGCCAACCTCCTAACTCATCTAAATTTCTACTTTTACGATTATTATTTTTTTCTTTTAACTTTGCTTCAAGCACACAAGGTCGTATCAGTTAGGCACATGTAAGTATCCGTGAGATTATGAGGAAAGTGACATTTTTCATTATTTCATTACATGAATGGGGAAGTACTTCAACACATAGTCAATGAAAAATAAATATTCAACACGTGGAATGTAAGCCTAAATAAACCTTTTCAATGGGGTAGGGACCCCCATCATACCTTGGCAGAAAACTCCAAAGTCGACTCACCAATTTGATCATGCCACTTAGTCACTCAAACGGCCAATTGGTATATGTCATATATATGCAGTGGGACCCTCAAAAAAATAATCCCCAAGATGCTTATTCACGGAGTCCAATCAGTCACGAGATTAAAAATATATTTGGTTTACTGTTTTTAATTTTTAAATTTTTTAAAGAAAAAATTTAAAAATTGAAAACAACAAATTAAATAAGACCTAAACGTGTGTTGTATTAATATTATACATAGCTCTTTTTAAAAAAATACAAATTATTGCCAAAAGTACGAGTTGTTTTAAAAATGATTGGTATGAATGATTAATATTATTTTATTTTTTAATCTGTACTTTTAAGATGCGCAT